>VXAK01016446.1:251415-262737 GCA_013399435.1 Arenaria interpres
TCCCTTTCCTCAGGGCAGCTTTCTACTACCTCACCCCCTAGTTTGTACTGATGGCAAGGATTGTTCTGGCCCAGGCGCAGAACCTTGCACTTGTTCTTGTTGAACCTCATGAGGCTCACCTGTGCCCACCTCTCCAGCCTGTCCAGGTCCTTCTGGATGACATGACATCCCATCCCTCTGGTGTATCGACAACACCACACAGCTTGGCGTCGTCTGCAAACTTGGTGATGGTGCCTTTAATCCCTCTGTCTATTATCATTGATAAAAATGTTAAACAGTATTGGTCCCAGCAGGGACCCTTGAGGGACACCACTTGTGACTGCTCTCCATCTGGACTTTGAGCCATTGAGTACTACCCTCTGGATGCGACCGTCCAGCCAGTTCCTTATCCACTGAACAGTCTCTTTCCTTATTATTCCTCGGGCAGAGGCTAACATTTGGGTGTCTTTTCTCCCCAATTTTTATGCCCTCTTGTGCTGAGATCACAATTTAAGGTCATTTTATTTTTATTTATACCTACAGCCTTGTCTTTATCAAGTTGCTCTCCACTATCACCAACTAATGGCTTGGGAAGAACTCTTGTTGCTCGGGTCTTACAGGAGCCTATTGCAGTATTAGCTGTACAGGATGAATAGCTGGATGTCCCATTTACTTCTTGCGTACAGGTTCTGCTAAAGAGGGCAACCAAGCGCAAAACCAGTACCAGACCTTGCTTGTAGGCAGGCATCTGGTACACAGGCTCTGGGATTCAGGCAGTGTATATATCCTAGGACATCAATGAGAAAACATCATGAACCCAAAGTGAGAAACGTTTAAGTATCCAGCTGTACAGAAAGCTATTTCAGTCACAACAACCCCAGGCAGTGGTACAGGCATGGGGAAGAGTGGCTGGAAAGATGCCCAGCAGAAAAGGACCTGGGGGTGTTGGTGGACAGCCGTCTGAACATGAGCCAGCAGGGTGCCCAGGTGGCCAAGAAGGCCAACAGCTTCCTGGCCTGTATCAGGAACAGCGTGGCCAGCGGGAGTAAGGCAGTGTTGTGCCCCTGTACTCAGCACTGGTGAGGCCCAACCTCGAGGGCTGTGTCCAGTTTTGGGCCCCTCACTACAAGAAGGACATTGAGCTGCTGGAGCGTGTCCAGAGGAGAGCCACCAAGCTGGTGAGGGGTCTGGAGAACAAGTCATACGAGGAGAGGCTGAGGGAACTGGGCATGTTTAGTTTGGAGAAGAAGAGGCTGAGGGGAGACCTCATTGCCCTCTACAGCTCCCTGACAGGAGGGTGTAAAGAGGTGGGTGTTGGNGCTTGTTGGTGTTGTTTTTCTGGGGGGGGGTGTTTTTTTTTTTTTTTTTTTTTTTTTGGTGATTGGACTCTGTGATCTCAAAGGTCTCTTCTAACCGTCATGAGGTTTCTTTGATTCTCTGATTCCAATCGAAGAGGTGCTTTGTGGAGCTTGTCCTACTCAAAGGTCCTCTTATAGCTCCTGTTGAGGGCACAGGCCTGGAGGAGCATGGAGGGGTGAGGGTCTTTGTTCATACACAATACCCAGAGTATCTTGGGAATGAAAAAGAAAACTAAATTCCCTGCTAAGTTATGAAAGCCGAAAGGTGCGCGCTGAAATGTTCATAGTGCCACAGGAGCTTGGGGCAGAGATTAGGATTAGGGATTTACCAGGTCACGTAACGCGAGGCTCCTTTTAAATTGCTTGTGCCACACTAATGCCTTTTAGTCTGTAGCATTTAAAGAAGTCCTTAAACATGCCTTACGGTGAGAACTGAGACTTACAAATGAGGGAGCTGTGCTAAAGTCAGATGGACTCGTGCCATTTTACACAATGGGGTCAAAATTGCACACCGTGAGAGCGTTTAGAAGAAGGTAAAAATAAACCCACTGAATATTTGGATAAACCTGTAGCTGTCCAAAATGGCAATGGTTCGATTATTTGCCTTTGTCTAGTTAAATGCTGTTTTTTAAAATCTTTTGCTACCAAATGACTGATCTCCAAGATACTTACAGTAAGAAATACATATTTAATTTGGAAAAAGTCTCGCGGGGAGGAATGTATTTTTTGCTGGTTTGCACAATAAAAGGGCAAACCACTTTTCATTCCTGCCTGCTTTTTTTTTTTTTGAATTGAAAAAGGCAGCTTTCAAAGACAGAAAATTGTCATTTTGCCATGAAAGGCTGTTTTTGCTGACACAATTGGTAGTTTAGCTCAGCTTTAATTTCCTATTCTAAATATGTTGTAAGATTATAGGGTACATCCCGAGAAATATTCAGCACTTTTTTTCCCTTTTGAATTGCTTAAAAATTAAGAGAATGATTATGAACATGGCATAAGTCTGTGCAAGATGTATTTTTTTCCTCTCCTTGACATTCAGTGTGTGCACTCTTGGGATGATATTTTATTACAGGACATTGATTCCATGAAGATATTTTAAGTACATTAGGAATGAATTGAAAAATAAATGTAAGGCTGGAGTCTCAACTGGTGTAAATCAGTGTCGCTCTGTGGAAGTCAGTAAAGCCAAGCCAGTTTATCCCAGCTAGAAATGTACCCTATGGTTATTTTGTCCATTTGTCCATAGGGCAGAGCTGGTTTTGCCACTGCAGGTAAAATTTGTAGATATCTGAGAAAAATAAGAGGAGCTCAGTAATTTGAAATTGTAAGGGAACTCAAAAAGCAATTTAAAATACTTGCATCTCCAATGTAAGGCAGAGACAAAGGCTACATTAAAGAATAGCTGCTTTTTCCTTTTTCCCCCATGTGTCTCTGAACTAATAACGATTGTTCGTAAGAAAACAAGATATCATCTAATGAATTGAATTACTAGATATTTCCACAGTAATATTGAAATATTACCAGTAATATTGCTGGGGAAACCAACAATATTGAAATTTCACCCAGCAAGGGAAAGAGCGACCCATTTCTAATTCCAGTGGCCATGTGCTGGGGAGAGGGGATTGTTTTGGGACTGTGCCGTCCCTGCCGCTCCCTACAAACCCCGACTTACATCTGCGAAAAGTTGCCGAATCAAGCCTTGTTAAATGGTTGAAACCAAGTGGTACCGTTCATTCCCTGCTTCCCCGGCCGAGCGGCTCTCGTTTATCTTTCCTGACTTGGTCCTTTTTCTTGGCTCCTTCCCCTGTACCCTGCATTCCTGCTGCCTCCTGCCCCCGGGCAGCCCTTCTCCCTACGCCTGGGGGATGTCCTGCACCCCAGTGCTGCCGAGCTTGTGGGCTCCTGGCCTGTGGGGAGGGAGCCTGTCTCTAGCAAAAAAATGGGGTACAGATCAACCCTCTCAAAAGTTTCTTTCAAATTGTGATACATCCTTCCAGTGGGCATAGGTTGTGTTGTACAGTATGGCCAGATTTATTTTTTTTTTCTATTTAAACTTGAAAAGACATTGCTGATAGGACTTGGGACTTTTTAGTCTGGAGAAGAGAAGGCTGAGGGGGGATCTGATCAATGCTGATAAATACTTAAAGGGAGGGTGTCAAGAGGATGGGCCCCGTCTTTTTTCTGTGGTGCCCAGGGACAGGACAAGAGGAGATGGGCACAAACTTGAATAGAAGAAGTTCCACCTAAATGTGAGAAGGAACTTCTTTCCTGTGAGGGTGGCAGAGCCCCGGAAGAGGCTGCCCAGAGAAGGAGACTCCACCACCTCTCTGGAGATATTCAAACCCCGCCTGGACATGTTCCTGTGCAATGTACTCTGGGTGGCCCTGCTTTGGCAGGGGGTTGGACTAGATGATCTCCAGAGGTCCCTTCCAACCCCATGTGATTCTGTGATATGACAGTGACCTCTCTGGTCTCCCTCCTCCCCAGTTTTAAGGTCCTATGCCAGAAAATGGATGTGGTGCTAATTTATTTTTTTTTTTCTGGTTTTTCTATGAATTGGTGATAAGAATTATTTTTACAGACGCAAAACCTAGTTTTTCTAAATCTCATTTGTGCAAGTGAGGAATCTGTTTTGGTATTTCTACCATCACCTTCTCAAAGCAAGAAAAATGAGGCACGCATCCAGCAAGGGAGGTGTGAGCCTGAGCGATGCTATTGGATTCATTCTTATAACAGGAAATGTAGAGCAGTCGTAGAGTCAAGGTAGAGGTACTGCCCCATCCATAATACCTCTATCACTACGGCATTAAATTAACCTTGAGGTTTGACAAGTTCATTACATGCAGCTGTTTACACCAGCTTTTTACGAGAGAATTTTTATTCAGGGAGAAATCCATAGTTGAACTATATTTTTTCACAGGCAAGCAACCCCTTGTGGTTAGGGTTGGGTTTTCTTTTGCCTACTTATTGATGGTAAATGCTTGCAAAATGTGATACAGATCGAAAAGTCCAAAAATATAGCTTTTGTGTGTACGGAGTCACTATTGCAAATGTCATGTTTGCATATTTTGAAATTAAAAATCAATATACCATTACGTATCAAGAAAGAATATTTCACAGCATCTGTTGTAAAAAGGTTATGGATTTCCTCATTAGCAGCTTCCTTGTAATAGAGCTGGATGAGGAGTGGAGCTGTTGCCAGGGCGGACGAAGCATCTCGGGGCTGTGCCGGTGCTTACGGTTCAGCCTGCGGCCGAGCGCGGGGTTTGGGAAAGGCATCGCTCTACTTTGGGGAAAGGAGTCGTGCTCAGACTTGGTGCCTTGCGTATTTCTTTTGTAAGGCCAAATTTTGAATTGCTTTTCCTTGTTGTACAGTGTACGTGTCAGGTAGGGGATTAATTTTTTTTTCTTGTAAGTAGCAGTTGATACTTCCAGGACAAAGCTAGAGAGAGGTGAATCTTAAATCCATTTAAAAAAAAAAAAAAAAGTAGCCCAAATTGGGAATTAGAATGATAAAACTGAAGAACTCTTCCTTTTTTTTCTTGTCTTTGTTTAACCAGTCAAGGCAACTTAGTCATAACAACCTATTTTGCTTTCACAGAGATTCCCTCTATGTCGCTACGTAGACACGGTACAAATCTGAGTTCTTCCTGGAGCTGTTCAGCGTGTACTGATGCATGAGCATGTTTTTATTAAGACCATATGCAAACAGCCCTTTAAGCGAAAGCAAGCCAGAAATAAGTGCTTACTGGGGAATGAATTACTCTTCTTGAGTCAAAGCTAGTGATAATGTATTGAAGTAAGAATTTCCTTATTGTTTCAAGCACTTAAGATTTATGGTATGATTCACCTATTCATTTCTTTGACTTTAAGAGCACAAATTTTGTAAATGGTATGCCAGTAAATACAGAATGCGCTCGCCCTACGTTTCCTGTTCAATGGAGGTATATGTGACTAATTCTCTGTCTGGGATATAAGCAAGCTGTTCTCTTCAGTAGTCATAAAGTCTCCTTATGGACCACTAGTTCCAAGTGATCTCATTTTTATTCACTTTGAAGTTTCTGGAGTGAGCCAATACGTAAAGATATCTGTAGGCCAAGTGTTGGATTAGGTAAGCTGTTGGATGGATAAGTTTGTAGCACAGCATCTGTTTGAACAGGTCTGGGGTCAGAGTCAGACCTATCTTTCTTTCCAACTGCTACGTATCTTATCAGCCTTTACCAACTTTATGATCTTTTCCAGAATCAGTCATCCTCTTTTTATGTCTGTAGGTTCTGGAGCATTCTGGAGATGCTCTGTGACTTGTTAAATGAGAGAAAACGAAAAAACCCCAATTAAATAAAATATTTGGGTAGTATTTTGTGCAACACCCAAGCTTGCAGGTTGTTTTTCCAGTGCTACAGTAAGCTCTGAGTGGGCTCCAAGGTCCCTATGTGAGAGCTCAGAGGTGCTGATTGAGTGGGGTGGCGGGAAAAGCCCCAAGAGCCACAAGTTGTGCTCCGAGTTGCCATTGCCCCATTATTTGTATTATAACAGCAGTTTGTCATGGTTTGACACTGTGATGGGCTGGGTCCTGCACAAATGCTGGGCTAAACCACAATCCCTTCCTAAAGATCTCAAGCCAGGCAATTAAATTCCTGATTTGCTAGGAAATGGTGGCCTAAAAAGTAGGGTGAAGTAGATTCAGGTGGCCAACTATCGCACTGGTAGGTTTTTGTGTCTTTTATTTCTAAAGTTATTTGACGAGTCCTGTAAAAAATGTGAGTTTTGAGCAGTTCATGTTCTTCAGAGATGTGTTCCCTCGGCCTGACATAACTTGACCTCGTTTGGTAGGTTTGGCCGCTCCTTTTCTTCATGGTCTTTATGATACGGAGATATACCAATAGGCTAGGAGAGGAAATGGCCACAAACTTGAGTGGGAGCGTCTACACTGTCTTTTGGAGACTGGGATCCTATCCCAGGGATAGGACAAGAGGAAATGGCCACAAACTTGAATACAAGAAGTTCCACCTCAACATGAGGAGGAACTTCTTTCCTTTGAGGGTGGCAGAGCCCTGGAAGAGGCCGCCCAGGGAGGTGGTGGAGTCTCCTTCTCTGGAGACATTCAAACCCACCTGGACATGTTCCTGTGGGACCTGCTCTGGGTGGCCCTGCTTTGGCAGAGGGTTGGACTAGGTGACCTCCAGAGGTCCCTTCCAACCCCATGTGATTCTGTGGCTGTGATGACAATCCACATCTTTAGTCCCTACCACAATCATTTTTACCTTTTCGGGGGGGCAAGAAAAGTGGAGAGAAGTGATTTGATACCCGTCTAAATCATATGCTTTCTTATCGAGCAGTTTCAACCAATAAATCCTAAGCTCGGCTGTTGTTAACTTGCTCTGTCTGTATGGCTCTGTGCTTCTGGAAGACTGAGAATTGTATTTAAAAAAAAAAAACGAACCCAAAGCAAGCATGCAAATGTTCTACCAATTTTTAAATATACATTGTCAAAAAAGCTAAGTGGAAAAGGTGAATTTATTGCTTTTTTGGCTGGAGGAAAATAAAAAGCTTGGTCGTGCAAATGGGTTTGTCAATGCAGAACGCTCTGCAAAGTAAGAGGATTTGGTAAGATGCAAATGACCGTTACGCAAAATGCTGCTGGAAGGATAAAATGCCCGCGTGTGTTCGGATAGATGGTCGCAGCGTAAAGATCTATTGTGCACTAAGTCCTGTGGCAATAAAGATAGGCAGATAAACGCGGGTCAGCAGAGAAGATAAGACAGGCTATATAATGATGAGCTACCGTTTGAGGGAATATATAAATCTGTAAGGGCCTTTGGAACAGATGACGTGAAAACTTACAGCACAAGTGTTTTACACACAACACCAGAGCAAATCTTTTTTTTATTAACTGAGTTGAACTTTAAAATTATGTTATGACCAAAAATCAATAAAGAGAAACTGATTTAAGTTCATCCAAGTGTGAAGGGGTTTATTACCAGTGCTACATCACTCTAATGATGTACTCTTAAAAATTTGTTTTTGTGATATATTACATCTATTATTGCTAAAAGGATAAAACTGCAAAGCAACAGTGGACATTAATAAATCAATTTAAAGAAAAATGGGCAGGTAGCCAGGGGAAAATGAAATCCAATTTGCAGTTTTTAAACGTTGTGCAATCGCAATATATGCAAATGGCACCCACAACAGGGCCGTGGGTTTTCAGTCGCTAATGGGATTCTCTCCCGGTGCTTATTTTGTTTGTTTGGTGTAGGATAATCCTCCTCGGTAACTGTGCTGTGACAGTACACCGATAAGTAATATTTCTAAAGCTAATTTTCTCACTTAACCTTCTAGATAGATCCACACTATAAAACCAGCCCATAGGGCTTTGTTGATCGGGTTGCGTGAAGCATTTCTTGGAGTTGTTAAAATACAAAACATCTGTCTTCCTGTCTCCTTTTCCATATAAATTTATTTTCCTGGTGTTCAAGCGTGTGCCATGTGGAGAGGTGCTGAATTGGTGCTTTGTGCTTGTTAATACAAGAGTTAAAATAGCAACCTGTGCCGGTCTGTCTTAGAAACTTTTGCCGAAATATTGTTCAGGAAATGTTCAAAAAAAATTTGCCCGTTGTCTTCACCGAGCTGTAACCAAAATAAATGTAGCAGTGGAGTATACATATTATTTTTTTTTTGCAAAGCAAACTTTGAATTTCTGCTGGGAAGTATTCGTGGCTGCGTCTGCTAATGCTGTCTGCTCGCAGACTGTGTTCCGCACAGAGAATTACACGAGATCCCTCTTTGCTTGTGACCTTTCTTATTCTAATGGCACCTGACAGTGAAAAATGGTAGGATTTTCAAAGGAGTCTGGGAATTTAATTGGACATCCACCTCTTTAAAGCTCTTTTAGCAAGCCAGGCTTATTTATTTTTATTAATATGCTCGCAACTCTGGGAGAGGGTGATACAACTGAAACCAACCTGCGTACGTAATTACAAAGAATTTGCGAAAGGCGGAGATGGAAATAAGGCAGCGGTGAATAAATACGCTTTTGTCAGCCCTGCTCGGGAAACTCTTCAATCTGCGTTAAGTCCAGGGGCTTCTTCATTAGGGTGATGTTGTACATGCAGAAGCGATGCTCTGACAGTGCTAGCGTCGAGCTCCGTGTTGATTATTTCCTAACGATTAACACACCAAATGTGCTCTGGTCTGGGAGGGGAGGAGGGAGGTTTGTACTTTGAAGTATCAGGGTTTAACCTCCAACGCTTTGGTGTAACCTTGAGAGGAGATGCTTCGTGCTGGGATGCACTGCTCCCTCGTGGGTGAGTGTTCTCTTGTGGATGTGCTGACCTCGTAGAATGGGCAAGGACAAGAAGTTGTGAAAATGTATTTGCCTTCTTTTAATGCACGGAACGTAAGGCAGACTGCAGAGGTTTGGAGATAGGTCTGCTGAGGGTAGGTATCTTTGTTATTTGCTGAGTGCTGGGCAGTATTGTGAGAGGACTCAGTGAAATTAAACTGTTAGGAGAGGGCTGTGGGTTTGGGGTTTTTTGGTTTTTTTTGTTAGGCTATAGTTGCATATATATATAGCTGCATATATAGTATATATAATATGCATATATATATATATGGTTGCATACATAGCACTTAAAAAACGTATATTCAATTTAGTTTCTGTAGCATTCTCCAAATGCTTGCTATAAGCTCAGGGAAAGCTGAATAGAAGACAGATGCTTTTGGAAGTCATTTTAAGCAGCAAACAGGACTGGGATCTTTGCTTCCTCTTCATTACGTTGCTTTACAAGGCTGAACCCTAAGTAATCTCAAGCTCGTTAGCAGCCACTTTCGTTTCTTGAATCGGTTTTTAATTTATTATAATCTTGTGCATTACTAATGTAAAGTACAGACTTTGGGAACGGGCAAGTTAAAATTCTTAGGTACTCAGAAACTGGATCAAGTGATGATTTTTGGACAGCCAGTGGCTCAGACTGCAACAACGTGGAGATCACCTTCAGGAAGCTGGAAGGTAAATGCACGCCAGTAAACAGAGACGTCTCAGAGCTATTGCAGAAGGATCACTACAGTGATACTTGAGCACACATCATTATTAATATTGAAATGTCAGTGGTATTTTTAGCCCGGGGTTTATTACCCCTTTGAGTAGGGTGCCTAAATGAATCCAAATGTCTTGATAGATGTCTTTCCTTGGTGCCTGCCCCAGAATAGTTGAGAACCAAACAATAATTACAATCACTTCTATACAGTCGAGAGAATGATAATCTTGGATCTTGCAATTTTCTTCTGTCTTTAGCTATCATGCAAGTCTGTCATTCTTGCAAGTTTTAATTTCTGGCATCTGCTTGGCAGGGGTAAATTAGCTTAATTGCTGTAAGATTTTTCAGAAACTCTTCCAAGCATTTCTCCAGCAGAAAAATTGTTTGCCTTTCCACAAAGAAAAGCAGTGATAATACGTGTCCCAGAATGTATTACGTCCACTTACTAACAGTTTCACTGCTAACCTCACAGTCCGAACACTGGTAAAGCATGGCGCTGGAGAGTGGTGGCAAAGTTATCAAGCAGAAAACTTCTCTGTGAGTAGTGATCTCTGTTATAAAATCGCGGGACGTGTTTCTGTTGATTAAAACGTGATGACACTACAGGTGATGTAAGTACTAGCTCTCTAACTAGGTTTTCTGTGCCAGTGAAGCGTTGGACCGCTGCTTGCTGGCAAGGATGACTCATGAAAGACAAATGTGGATCCAGTCCTTGCCAGACCTTTGCAGTGTTGAAGCCTCTCAGGGACCCGCTAGCGAGAACACAGCAAAGAGCATACTAAATGCGTTCCCCTAGGAAGAGGCAAACACCAGCCTGTCTGCAAGAAATGACCAAGAAATTTAAAGCAAAATATTAATAACTTTACACAGGCTTGGGGGGATCCTTGTTGCCATGTTAATTCAGATTACTAACAGGGATGGTGGCTTCAAAAGAAAGGGTGCTGAGTCTCTAGATCCTTGGCATGATCTCAGGCATAGGATAACTGAAGGAGGAAGACAAAGGAATGTCACCAGGATTCCTCCTCCAAGTGATAGAGGAGCCAATGAGGAGAGGTGCCATGCTGGACCTTGTTCTCACCAATGAAGAGGGGGCTGGTGGGGAATGTGAAGCTTAAGGGCAGCCACGGTCACTTGGCTGCAGTGACCATGAGATGGTGGAGATCAAGATCCTTAGGGCAGCGAGGAGGGCACACTTACTACCCTGGACTTCAGGAGAGTAGACTTTGGCCTCTTCGGGGATCTGCTTCGTAGAGTACCGTGGGATAAAGCCCTGTGGGGTAGGGGGGGCCCAAGAAGGCTGACTAATATTCAAGGATCACCTCCTTCAAGCTCAGGAGCAATGCTGAAAGAGTAAGTCAGACAAAACCACCAGGAGAGCTGCATGGATGAACAAGGAGCTTTTGGACAAACTCAAACAGAAAAGAGAAGCCTACAGAGGGTGGAAACAAGGACAGGTAGCCTGGGAAGAATACAGAGCTATCGTCCAAGCTGCCAGGGATTAGGTTAGGAAAGCTAAAGCCCAGATAGAATTAAATCTGGCCAGGGACGTCAAAGGTAACAAGAAAAGCTTCTATGTTGGTGATGAAAGAAAAATTAAGGAAAATGTTGGCCCTCTCTGGAAGGAAATGGAATACCTGGTTACCTAGGATATGGAGAAGGCTGAAGTACTCAACAACTTTTTTGCCTCAGCCTTTATTGGCAAGGGTTCTAGCCATACCATGCAAGTCGTAGAAGGCAAAAGCAGGGACTGGGAGAATGAAGAACTGCCCACTGTAGAGGATGACCAGGTTTGAGACCATCTAAGAAACCTGGAGGGTCATAAATCCATGGGACCTGATGAGATTCATCCATGGGTCCTGAGGGAATTGGCGGATGAAGTTGCTAAGCCACTATCTGTCATCTCTGAGAAGTTGTAGCACTCCAGTGAAGTTCTTGCTGACTGGAAA
>VXAK01016448.1:5448-67551 GCA_013399435.1 Arenaria interpres
CAGCGCGGTGGCCGTTGGTGGTGGGGTGGCAGCAGGCGGTGTGCGCAGGAGCGTTGGTTGCGCGTGTGGTGGTGGGGTTCTCGGAGAATCCCCCTGGCCTCTGCGTGATCCTCCCTGGGGACGGGGGGACAGCCGGCCTCTTGGGTCTTCTGTTACAGGCTGCCTGCGAATTCAGGAGCAGCTCCGCTTTGCTGACATTTGCTGCGCTGTTTGGAGAGTTTTTGGCCACCGTGGGAATTAGATTTTTTTATTATTATTATTTTTTTCCTGATTGGCTTTAATACGAGCAGCATCCGAACCTTTGGAGAGGCTGAGGGCGTCCCACGTGGTTTGGGAGGAAACACTCGGAGGGAAGGCTGAGCGTGCAGGACGGGTGTAGCGCGGTGCCGTTGGAAAGGTCTCGGTACGGGGTGAGAACCGTCCGGCGGCACAGGTTGTCCCCGTCAGCCGGGAAACACCCCCACCACCGGGAAACAACCCCACCACGGTGCCTGCAGAGCCGGAGCCAGACGCGTTCCCGGGGTGGGAGCGAAGCTCCTGGCAAAGGCTGCCCTGCGTGCTCGTGCCCGGCGTCGCGGGAACAACCTCGTGCCGGCGTCTCCGCACGGGAGGGTGCACACACGGCCTTTGCCCAGGGAGGGGTTGTTTGGTTGTTGTTTGGGGGTTTTTTTGGGTTTTTTTTGTTTGTTTGTTTGTTTTTGGTTTTTTTTGTGGATGGAAAATAGATTTTTTTGGCTCTGTCCTTAAAAAAAAAAAAAGGTTTTCTTCTAGTTTTTAAATTGTCTCCGGGTGGCCTTTAAAATTCTTATCTGCTGGAAGCATCTTTAGGCTGTGCGTCTATTCAGGCACACTATATTCGTTCTATTTTTAGGTGTAAGAACATCTAAAATCTTTAAAATTAAATCTTTAAAACAGTTGTGGTTTGGTTTTTTTTTTGAATGAGCGACGGGTTAGGAATATCAGAAATACTCGAGTAAATAAAAACACGGAAGAAAAATAGTAATAAATATTCATAAGGTGTGTACATAATCTAAATTTCCTGTTATGTAATTTGTTTTAGTGGGCAGGTTTTATGAGTGCTTTTTTTTTTTCCTTTCCCATTATTTTTTTTTCCCCTCTTCTTTTTTTCTCTTTTTTCACTGACAAATTGTGTTGCTGATCTAAAGATGAAAAAAAAAAAAATCAAAAAAAATCTTAAAATGAAATCGTATGGCTGAAATGAGGAAGGTTGCTTTGGAAGATTCCATTTGCCAGCCCAAGCGTCGGGAAGACAAGCTCAGCTCCGGCTCGTCGCTATTTTGGGAGGGCCTCTGAATACGGGTCGAATTCTGCCGTCCATAACGCCAGTCAATTAAATTTGGCGGAGGCGGCGGCAGCGGCGTGTGCGGGTCCCGTGGCTCCCTACGGGGATCCCCCGCACCCCCTGGCTCCCACCGCCCCACTCCCCAAGGTGGGACCCGGGGCCGGTGACGGCAGACGGACGCGCAGGCCGGCGGCGGCGTCTGAACGGCTTCACATTTCCAGCACGTTTCTTTATTTATACATTGAAGTAAAGAAATGCTCTGAAAAATGGATTTGTGTTAATAACCTGTAATTATACAGACACAGAAGGATGATACGGTCTTTCCCTGCCAAAGCTACCATCTAATCTGACAATTTCCTAAAAGATGACAAGCTCCACAAAGACGCAGGAGCAAAAGGAGCTGAGGGTGAGAAATTAAAAGTGCTTTCTTGTAGTACAGACTATTCAAAATTCGCTTGTTTATCTGTTCTGTGTTTAGGGTCTTATTTCCATTTTAGCAAATAAGCATGTAAATAAAAAGTAAAATTAAGAGGAAAAACGCCAAAGAAATTATGTCAGTTAGTTTGATGGCTTCTGCTTATAGTTTATAAACAGGCGGAGGGTTTTACAGAACGTAGCGTGATGCATAAAAAGGCTTTCATGATCGTCTTAAATTAAAATGTATTGATATAATTTTTGTACAAATATTCCCCTGCATGATTATGAGTCCAAACCACGGCAGCATGGTTTGAGGGCATGTGAACCAGAAATTAAAACCGAGCCTGAGAGTCTGATTTAATTACCTTGCTAAGTGAAAGGCAAAAGAGGGAGAATAAACAGCGAGGAAGGAGTCTCTGTTGGTGAAATATTTTAACAACGCATGACTGTCAGACGCTGCCTTTTCTGTTTGATGTGACTTTATATTGACTGAATCTCCTTATCAAAAATTCTGAATTAGCAGCTCCTGCGGGTCAGCGGAGCGGGGGACACCGGAGCACGTCCCAGCGTGGGGTCCCCCCCTTCTCCCCGTGCCCACCGGCGTTCCTGTTGCACCGATGTAAGCCGCGGATGCAGGGCAGGAAAGAACCGGGTCTGTGAGCCCTGCCAGAGCCCCTCGAGGTTACAGTTGTACATAACGTGAATTTTAATGCATTGCTGGGGTGGGGATTTATACCAAACGATTGCCCGTTCGGCTCAGTGGGTGAAATCCTGATCTCACCGGTGTGAGTAGCAAAAATGCTGGCAACTTCAAGAAGCCCATTTTTGACTCAGAAGGACTGATGCAACTCACCGTGTTTTTTATGAATTATATTGGGTATGTTTTATTTCCCCATCACTAAGCGTCTCTCTCCCTTTATTAACAGCGGTATTTATTACCCGTTAGGTTAGGGTAGAGAACATCCCTTTTTTCACTCTGCAAGGTTTGAAAATGCAATTATGCAGTGGGGGTCTTGGCACGAATTCTTTGGTTAGGCGAGTGGTTAGTTACTGCTACGTAACTGTTCGGGTAAGCACTTGTTTCTGCTACTTAATTTTCTATAGATTTATTTCTCCAGGCTCCTCCCTTTGTTTATAATCCCATCTTTCACTCTGGAAACAAAATACCTACAAACTCAAAGAAAAAAAACCTAGAGGCAGAGCCAGAGAAGACACACCGTGTACCTCTCCTGTTTTATAAATTTCCTGTTGTGTAAAACCATGTCTTGGTGAAAAGAATAATAACTTAAAAAAAAAAAAAGATAGCAGTGCTTAATTTCCCATTGCTGGAGCAATGGCAAACCATAGTATGGAATGCAGAGCATCATAGCTGTCAATCATGTCAGGATAAAATAAATACAAACTACAAAATAAAGTTGAAGCAGGATTGAAAAACTCAACAGCATAAAATCCAAGGGGTTTGCTTGCAATGAAAATGTGTGTTTTTAGTAAACATTAGTTCTTATATGAATTGAACTGTTTATCGTATTCACGGTGCACAAAATCACAGAGTTCTACAGGGAGAGTCGTGGGGCGTGTGAGAAGGGGGGGAGATGTTGGGTTGGTTTTTTTTGCAGTCTCCTCCTCCCTGGGTGCCTCTCGGCCCCGAGCCCCCATCCCAAGCTGGTGGGTGGCAGCGAGGGGCTGCTGGCGGCGATGGTAATTAATGATATTCCTCTGCCCTCTGTAGGAGAAGTGCCTGCACTGAACGCTGCCGCTGCCTGGCCCGCTCCTCGCTGCGCTCGCCTGAGGAATCCTGTCTGCGTCCGTTTTTGTGGCATTTAAAAATAAATGAGGAGTGGGGAAGGGTCTGGTGTTGACAAGACGGGGGTGAACAAGCAGCCCGGGGCCCAATGGGGGGGTACCCAGCCCCGGTTGACACCCGCTGCCGGCACCGTCACGGGCAGAGGCTCAGCGCCGGTTGGGGAAAGCCCAAATGCTGGGGTCCGGGCTGAGCCCTTGGAGCTGCTCATGGTGGGGTCTGGAGGTCAGACCTCCACCTGCAGCTCAGAGTCGAGATGCTGATTGGGGTCCCTTGTAACAAAATGCACACCCGCCTCTATTGCTGCTCCCCAGCTCCAGGTCTCACCTTGTGTTTTGGGGCCACCTCACCCACAGAGCGGCCAGGAGAAGCAGTCAGGGGGCAAGCCCAAGAGACACCGTCCTCGTCAATGCTCCCAGCGGGTCCCTGCCATGTCCCTTGGCTGCTGCCTCTTGGGCAGAGCTTGGCCAAAGCGCCCCAGGAGCTTTGGTGCTAGTATGGGCTCACCGAGGTTGGTGTGACGCTGGTGTAAGGGCTGTACACGGGGTGTAAGGACCCATCGGGTGTACGGGGGGTGTAAGGACCCATCTGTGCCCAACGGCCAGGTCCAACCACAGAACCCACCTTCCAGCTCTTGCTGCTGGAAGAGGGACCCCAGCTTCCACAGGGGCCACAAAACGTATGGGACCAGAAAATAATTAATTCCGTTCCGCACGGGCAGCGGCACTAAGAAAAAGTGTGATGTTGACTTAAAAAAAAATAAATAACTGTAGCATTTTTGCATCACGTGACGTGACTTTGCTTTTATTCGGCTGTTACTCCAGCGCTGCTCAGATGCAGAGCACTTGCCGAAGGCCAATTCTCACGACCCCCATGTATATAATTACCATTATTCCCCCCTTAACGACGGAGGGACGGGGCCAGCCATCCCTCCCCGGGCTGTAGCTGTGGATATTTCTATCTATCACCGTTATTCCCGGCTGCGCACCCGCCGCATCTCAGCCCAGGCGCCCGCCAGACAATGGGCGGACACTCCGAAACCCCGGGACCCCTAGGGCCGGCCCCTCCCGCCCCGCGGTGGCCGCTCTCCCCGGCTCCGGCCCGCTTTCCCCTGCCCGGTCCCGGTCCCGGTGGCCCCCGGGCTCCCAGCCGGTGGGCGCTAGGACCCCGCACGGCCCGTTCCCGCCCTGCACCGGCCCGGTGCGCCGGCCACGCCCACAGGCCACGCCCTATCATAGACCACGCCCTATCATAGACCACGCCCGCATCTCCAGACCACGCCCCCGCTGCGCTCCGCCCGCCAGGCCCCGCCCCTCCCTCCTTCCCTTCTTCCCTCCCGCCCAAGATGGCGGCGCCCTTAGCGCGGCAGCTGGAGGAGCTGCTCAACCCCCGGCCCAGCTTGCGCGACCCCGAGGACGACGCGGAGGAAGGTGAGGGAGGGCCAGGAGGAGGGCTGAATACCCGTGGCCGGCGGGGACGGGCCGCAGTGGGGCCGGGGTGCCGTCAGACCGGCCGCACGTGGTGCCGCCGCCGCGATGGGGGGCCCGGGCCCGGCGCGGGTACGGGGTCCCCTCGGTCCCGCTGGGCTCTTCTGACTCCCGCAGCCGCGGGCGGAGGTCGGATCTCGCCGCTGTGCCCCCAGCCCCATGCGGACCCATAGCGAGCGGTTCTCGGCCCGCCGCCACCCGCCGCACCGGGCCCGGGCAGGTGGCGACCGGAGCTGTCCGTGGGATGGAGGTTACCTCAGGGACCGGGGCTGCCTCAGGGCAGCGTGAGGGGCTGGGGCTGCCTCGGGGATCGAATCGGGCTTCTCTCGGGGCTGCCAAGGGGCCGGGGCTGGCCGAAGGATCTGAGTTACCTCAGGGGTCGAAATTACCTCAGGGATGGGCCTTACCTCAGCGCTGAGTTACCTCAGGGCTGCCCCGGTGCAGGCCGTGCCGTGACAGGAGCCAGTCTGGGTAGCGGATCCGGCTGGAAATCTCCAGGAAGAGGGGTCGTAAAATCGCAGCGTCGGGGCAGGACGGCCCCCTCTGCCCGTGGAGCCCGGCCGGCGTGGCCACGGGAGCAGGGGGAGGGTCGGTGGATGCGGTCGCTGGTGACTCCCCGCTCTGTCACACCAGGTGCTCGGAGCAGGCCGCAGAGTGCTGCACCTGTCTTGTTTGATGCTTTCCAGTGGCCAGTAATCAACTTACCCTTTAAATCAAGCTCTTTTTGCCTTAGTTATGAATTTTGAGACATTGGTCCCTTTCCCTGTGACGGGTAGGTGGCCGTGTCATCTTCTAAGTTTCCAGGCTGGTGCCTGCCGTTTCCTTGAGCTACCTTCTCCAGAGCAGAGTCTTCCCGTGGACCAACAGCACCGGCTGAGCCATGGGGCAGGACCCATGCGGGCTGACTCACACGCAGGCAGTGGTTGGCTTTAGGCTCCAATCATGCTAAACGTTGTGCCAGCTGGCCTGGTTCTTCTATACAGGTGTCTGTGAGAGCAATAGTATCTTGTAAGCAACATTTCAGCAGCCATTGAGAAAATCAATGGAGTCAGCAAAGGTGTTTTCTCATTCTGGTAATCATAATTTAGTTTCAGACTTCGTGCTTTAGTGGTGCCAGGACTGAGAATGCCAAAAGATCTGTTGAGTGCCACCAGTCGTTCTGCATCAGCCCTTCTTGCCCTGTCGTTCCTTGATGCCGAGCATCTTGCCATCCTCTTGTAGCTGCAGTGACTATATTTAGACCAGATCTTGTTGCTTTGATTATGAGCAGGAGCTTTTTTTTTTTGCTCCCCCCCTGCCTCAAATAAACACTCTATGTGAGGCATTAACATTTCCAAACACACATTAAAAGAGCACTTAGCGATGCTCAGCCGGTTGGATCACTCAATTGGCTGAACAAAGCTAACCCTGTAATTTTGTGAACAGGGTGTCTTGCACATGAATGAAAATAAGGAGGGGGTATGGTCTGATGTGTTCTCTTTGCTGGACTGCTCATCTCCTGTGTCCTGGAGAAGATGGGCATGAAAGAGGGTAATAACCACAGTGAAATTATTTTCTCTGTTTAGCCATTCTCAAATGTTTACCTATTTATGTGGTTTATATATACAGCAAGAGGCCAAAGTGCATCTGAATCGCAGTTTTCCTCATTTAATCTGTAAGCGCAAAGTGAGTGAGGGCATTCCAGCTTTACTGAGTCCTCTGCCTGGAGGAATACACTTCTGAGACCTTAATGAATCTGTGGAAGGGCTTGGATAGGCTTAGTTTGTGGTGCTTTGCTCTAAAATGAAGAAGAGGCAGGGGAAAAAGTGTGAATGTAGGCAGTGTTCATTCTGAAAAAAAAAAAAAGAATTCAGCAGGATTTTTGGCAAATGTTAATAAACATTAATCTCTGTATTGCAGGTGAGCCCTGTGGTATCAAACCTGTATATAGAGAAGTGCAGAGCACCGGGAGGGGGGTTGGATTTAGTCAGTTCATATAACATCTCCCTTATGCAGAGGTTAACCCGGCAGCTGGGAGAACACCTCTGGCCACAGACATGTCACAGAATGTGTTCTGGAAACTAACCTTGTAGCTGTTTTATCTCTTCTGCTAGATCTTAAGTATTACTTTGCTCAGTAGTTTCTAGGCAGGCCTGGTGTAGATCTACACAAACCCCAGCTTTGAGGCTTTTTCTCTGCCTTTGTTTCCCCAGCAACCTTTCCCCCTTTGCAGAAAATTAGCGGTCTGGCTTTCCTTCACCAGGCAGGGAAGAGCCTTGCTCCCTCTCAAAGCCTAAAAGCCAGACTCTTACGTGAGGCTGCGTTGCCATCCAGCTCACCTTTGCAGTATATTTGTTTGAGAGCACGAGGAGTTTTTCGTGGCTCCATCCTGCAGCTAATTCTTCTGGTCTGAAATTCAGTTCAGTTTAGACATCCATCCCTCTCCCCCCTCCCTTTTTTTTTTCCCCCCACAGCTACAGTTGCTAAAGTGATTGACAAATTTGAGGATGAAACTGCAGATGACATTTTGCTTGTTGGTGATATACGAAAAAAAGCTTCAGCCTCTCTCTTGGAAGCTGATAAAAGGTATAGTGGAAAAGCTACATCTCGCAAAGCTTTGCAAGAAGAACTCTGGGGAGATGGTCTGTCTGAAGAAGGGTCTGGTAAGAAATCTCATTTCTTTCCCCGTTTTGCTAGACTACACAAAATACGATGTTAGCATGCTAACTGAGCTAGTGCCATCTGAACTGAGGTGACAAACTTTAGGTCCCTGTTCAGGGCACCTAAACAGGTACAAATAAGTTGGACATGTTCTTGAAGTGCCTTCCTGAAATTCAGGCCATATTTTGTTGGTCTAAGGGAAGAGGCTCAGCACACTGACTGAATGTTGTGCAGAGGAAAAGAAACAGCCCCTATTTTTAAACCAATATATCTTGGGGACTGCGAGTATATTCAGATTCTTATTTAAAAAATGCATCTAGCAAATTCCGGTCACCTCGTTTGCTTATCATGTCATTGTTTCATTAGAAAGCTAAGCCATGGATCTACTGATCATTGCTGCGGTAAATGTGAGCTGAGACCTTTTTGTGGATTTGTCTTTGTGTTTCCATTATTTAGCCAAACAGAAAGTAACATCATACATTGGAACTCAAATAGCCCAAACCTGTAGCTATTGATGATACATACTGCAAAGTGGCACATTTTGCTGGTTAAAAAAATAACTTTTTTCTCTTTTAATTACTAGCTGAAGAAGCGTTAGATGAATGGTACAGTGGCGATGAAGATTCAGAAGAGAGTGGCAGCATAGGCAGTAAACCAAAGGAGAAGCCCGGCAGTGCTGGCAGTGACCAGGAGGATGACTTGGATGAGGATGAAGAGACAGATCTGTCTGTCAATGCCAAGGCACCGAAGTTCAGTTTCCAGAATATCACAGACTTTGAGAAATTTACAGAGGGGATGGATGACGTTGGAAGCAGTGAGGGGGAAGATGAAGAAGATGCCAGCATGGAGGAAGGAAGTGATGAGGAGGAAGGCAGCGACGAGGAGGAAGGAAGTGAAGAGGAATATGGGAGTGAAGGCCACAACCATATAAAGGAAACCAAAGACAGTGAAGATGATGGGGGGATGATGACCTTCTCAAAAGGACAAGACACTGAAGAAGTAGAAAAAGGCAAAGCTGTGAAGAACCAGCTAGGTTTGTGCATGTTTGCTTTGTGTTTTAACAAGACTTCCACCTTGCTGACACTAGAAACTGGCCATGTTAGGAAGCACTTCAGCATGTTAACATGCTGTTAGCATCCTGCATGTGCCAGCTGCAGCAGCCCAAGTAATTTGCAGATGTTGTGCCAAATCTGCTGCTGGTACAAAATCTCGTGTTATGAAGCGTATTTATCCACTGGCTTAATTGAACCACTGCTGAATATACTGGTATGGGTGGGGATGGGCACTTGTTACACTGGTGGCGCTGTGCAGCGATGCTGATACTGCTTCTGTTTCATTTAAAAATGTAATACTAAATGCAATTTCTTTCAATCTGTCCTATTAAACTCTACCTCCATTTGCAGCATTTCCTTTTAAACAGTCAAGCAAAGGGATGATTTTCTTTTTCCTTTGTGAATCAGAGAATTCCAGTCAGGGTCATAGCACGGGACGTTGCTCTGTCCAGAGACACCCCGTGGTACCAATTTTGTGCTGAGTCAGTGAAGGCAAAGATTTGCCCTAACCAGGAGTTACATAGCCCAAAGGAGAGGGCCTGTGCTGTTCGATCAACAGCTCCTTCACAAGGAGCAAGTGCTTTGGCTTGCTGAATAACTGTTTTATTTTCTCTTTGTCATGAAGCACTGTGGGATCAACTATTGGAAGGGAGAATCAAGATGCAGAAGGCGCTCCTGACGGCCAACCGGCTTCCGCAGCCAGATACTTACCCAATCTTCAGAAAGGAAGGTGGACAAGAATTTGACAACGCTGTCCAGAACTGTAAGAGTTCTTCAATCTTTCTACTTTGGGTAGACTGTGCTGTAGCCAGTGTGTTTTGCCTGTGCAGGGAGGCGTTAATGGGACAGCGAGGGCTTTGAGTAGCATCTGTCTATAGTATTAGCTGTTGGTTTGTATTGCCTTAATCACTAATTGGGTACTGTGCAAATAGAAACCAAAAAGTATTTCTTACCCCAGACAAAGAAAAGGTCTCCTTATCACCCGCATCTGTGTGTGCCTAATTGATCTCTGCTGATGGCCTGTTGTCGTTTATCTGATGTTGGTAAACCTTGGTTCGGGTCCTGCTGCTGTTTCTATTTCACGTGGGGATTGAATTTTGCTTATAAAATTTAAATTTTGTGCTGGATCTTGGAAATAATAGGTTTGGTTATCGCTGTTTGGTGCAGAGTTGAGATGCTTCTTTGTCCAGAGACACCTTGTGGTACCAGTTTTGTGTTGGGTCAGTGAAAGCAAAGATTTGCCCTAATGAGTCACGTAGCCCAAAGGAGGGGGCCTGTGCTGTTAAGCCAAGAGCAAATATCTTTTCAGCTTGGAGCTGCTTCATCTATTTATTTCTTAGGATCACTATTAATGATATTGATCTGATGAGATTTGTAGTAGATTCTCCAGTATGGCCAATATAACGTGCATGCTACAGTTGATAAGTGCAAAGTACTCAACTTCAGTGTGTTGTGGATCTACTTAATTTTTAGAATTGAACGCCTTTTTTACTGGCCTTAAGGTAAAAGCACAGGGAGATAAAATGTCAGGTATGCTGTCCTTCGGAATACATATAAATTACTGTATGATTTTTGACAGAAAACAACAACCTTGCAGATAACAACATTTATACACAAATTGTTAATTGTGGCCAATAATTCTGCTAGTCAGAAATTAATGGACTTCAGAGGATATTCTTCCAGTGATTTTTTTGAATAATAAAAAACCCAGTAGCATTTTAAAGCTTGCCCGGTTGGCTGTCCCTTTCACTTCTATTTCTTCTTTCCCAATCCTGAGACACCACTCACTTTCCAGAGCGTTTCAGCTCCGTAGGTGAGCACCAAGTGGAGGATCCCGAGAAGTCCCTTTAGGTGAACCAGTTGGTAGGAAACACTAGTGGTGCCCGGAGCCTTTCATGCCAAATATCAGAGACCCCACCTGAACCGCCTGGTTTGCTGTATCCATTCGGGCACACCGTGTGCTGGGTTGTGCAGGGTGTAGCGATACCTGTGCATTGAGAAACTGTGGCCTGGGCTGGCACAAGTCATCCTAAAACCAGATTAGGAGCTTTCATGGTCATCAAACCTGACCCTGAGTCTTGCCCCTACACCAAATTCTCGCTATCATCTTACGGCTTACACCTGACCCGAGCATGGCAGCTAATCAGCTTATCTGGAGTTACAGCAGGTGAGGTACTTTAAAGTTAGGGTTCCTGCTTTAAATGAAGTGATTAAGGAAAAAAAGGCGAACTCCCAACAATACTAAGCTGACCTTTCAGTGAAATGCATGTTATTAATGTATTTAATGAGATGCATTACAAACTGCACCGAGCACTGTGTTTCATTACAGGTCTAAAATGCAATATCATTAAAGACCTTTAACAGAAACAATGGTTGACATTTTGATATTTCCCATAAGCAAAATACATCCAGAAACGTGGAGCATAATACTGTACCCAGTACAGCAGAGAGGTTAATCTTTCCCTTGTCCAGAACGCTAAAGGAAAATCCACTGTTAATAACTGTGATTCCCTCCCCACAACTCGTTTCAAAATCTGGGCAGGCAAGTTGCAGTATTCTCTGATGTTCCCGATAGCCTGGGTTCCTGTTCTGTATTTCATCTGTGAAAACGGCAAGAAAATGAAGCTGGAGTGGCCTGGGCAAAGTTAGCAAGAGAAGTGCTCAGACTGGCAGGTGGAAGTAATGAATTTAGGAACATTCTGGTACTACTACACTTCTTTAGTGTTTTCGGTGTTCTCTAAGGGACCAAATTCAATATTCCTTTTTTAATTTCTCTTTTTTTTAAAAAAAAAATACAACAGTAAAGTAGGTTACAATAAAAAGTAAATTTTGGCCATCTGCACTATTGTGCAATGCAGCTATCTTTCACTGCCCTCCAAAAATGCTCTTTCCAGAAGTCACAAAGTGCTAAGCATGAAAAAAGGAGTAAATTTATACATGAAGATCTCATGAAAGACTAGGGATGTAGTCGGTGTTATGTGGCAAAGACCTGTTTCTCCCGCCCTTTGCTGTGTTGGGCCCTGGGAGTGGGGCTCATGTCTAATCAAGAGCTAGAGCTTTCCCCTGGGGGCAGTCTGAGCTGTGTTACAGCTTCTGCCTGGACAGCGGGGTTGTGACCTGTCCGTTCAGGTGAAACTCTATCCATTCTGAAAATATGCATCATAGTATATTTAAAGTTCTTTCATTAATTGATGCACTTTGATTTATGAGGGAGAAAAAAATTCCTGACTTATTATAATTCAGTTCCAGTATAAGTCCCAATTTTTAGCTGATCAAGTGGTTTAGTGTCTTCTATGAAAATAAACTTTTTTACTTTATTCTAAATACTGATGTACTGGGCTGGGTAGATGTTTCTGGACTCTTGAGTTCTCATCCCAGTTGTATTACCAGCTTGTGGGTGGGATCCCATTCCCCAGATGGGAAAAAATACAAAGATTGTGCATGAGAAAGTTTAAAGATGAGTGGGAGACAGAACTTTGTAGATGTTGAATGTTGAGGTGGTTCCATTGGACGTGGTGTGTGCTTCACTCTTGAACAGGGTTTGGGATAATTGTGACGTTGACGCTATTTTGGACAGGATGATACTCTTCTTTCAGGGAAGCCTCAACACTTCTTTCCAAATCCATGAAATAAATTTGGCATGCTGTCATCATCTTTACTGAACAGGAGGAAATGACTTGGTGATCAAGTTGCACAAAGCTGTTCGTGCGAAAAATCCAGACTTTGGGTGTACCCCGTAGGGCAGGAGGGCACCTCTCTGAGGTCCTGGGCAAGTCCCTCATGTCCCTTTGAAAGCTGCCCCGGAATGATTTCCATTGTTTATCCCAAGTCCTTCCATCGCTCCTGAAATTTCTGCTGTGTGCTCACAGTAAGGATGAATTTATTTTTTTTTGCAATGGAAAACAATCCTTCCTATATTTGCCTCTTTGGTATCTCCGAGTTGTGACCTCCTCTGTGCAGCTCCAGCGGGTAGGGAAATTCCCTAAGGGATGGAGTATAATTATGTTAAAGAGTAGGCAGCAATGTTCTGTATGTCTGCAGTTTTAAAGTCAAATTTGAGCGAAAATGGCAAGGTCATGCTTGTTTTCCAAATTTTGAGGTTGGAGGTTACAGAACCTCCAATGTTTAATTTATTATTTTTGTAATATTTTATGATTTTTTTTTTCATTTAAATGATACAACGTGCCTTGGACAATCTTGGATTCCTGAGATCTCAGGTTCTGGTGGATGATTTACTACAAAATTGCTTATAAATTGAAGTAGAAAATGTTTTGCAGACCTGGCAGCTTTCAGGCTTCACACCCATTTGTCACCCAGCATTTCCCTTTGTGTATAGAACAAGAATTAATTAGGCTGCACTGCAGGAAAAGTTTATGGCCATAATTTATATAGGATGAATTTCTGTTTAAAGAGACAGCACTGCTTTGTTTGCACTGTCTTACTTTTTCTTTCCTTTTTTTTTTTTTAAAAAAAAAATCTTTAATTATATTCCAGATATTTTTTTTCTGTCACCCTTTTTACATACAAATTGGAGACCAAACTCTGGTCCTGGCGCTCATGTTTATTCCTGTTTTGCATACATGGAGGAAGTCTGAGTGGTTTTTAATGCTGAAATCACAGTGGCTGCGCTCGGAATGCAGTGGAAATGTTTAATGCACTGCACACGTGTGAGCGCTGCTGCCTGGAGTGCTCTGTTTCGCCCAGATACATTTGTATTCTCTTACACCCTATCTCCCAGTCTGGTCCAGGGCTTGAGATGTTGCCTCTGTTTGGGGTCTTGCACGTTCAATTAATGTTTTTCATAATCAATGCAAGTCAGAATTTGCAATCTGCTCCTGATTTGCACATTAAAGAGACCCATTAATTAAAAATTCCAATCCCTGGCATGTTCCCGCAGGATCCTTGCATTATTTACATAGAAAAGGAGTGCAAGGTGCAAGTTTCTGTGCTGTGTCTCCGCGCAGATTGCATGCCTGCCATTCATATTTCGGTGTATGTTTTCAAGGGGGAGGAAGGTTAGAAGTGGAGCTCATGAAAATGTCACGAAGAATTACCTCGGGGGCAAGAAAGAGCCAAAGAAGAGGTGGGAGCAACATTAGTGAAGCCACATCCAGTGTCAGGAATTAAACAGGGCCTGGGTTTGGGGCTTGTTATGTTAAATCTTGATTCGGTGACAAAAAGCCCCACAGGTAATTAGGGGGCGGGGGGGCAACAAGAGCTTTAAGAAATGGTATCTCTCAATCAACAGAGGGTAGAAGCTGTTGTCGTATGTGCCCTGGGCAGCTGGGCTTCCCAAAAGTAGTTCTGTTCGTGCTATTTTAATTATTTTCTCTTTACAATCCCTGTTAAAAAATACTAAGTTTGGAATGTTTCAGTGAGTAGCAGTTAGACCGTGATACTTCATACTTCACAAAAAGAGCTGGAAATCCTCATTTTTAAATAGTGTAATGTGTTATTTTCAGTTTTTAGTCGGCAAGATGAGGAATTAAAAGCATAGAAATGTAGGTGAGGCTCATGCAGAAGGCAAGATGCTGATGGAAATTGCAAGACTTTAAATGGAGAAGTACTTGTATGTGTTTATGTGTATATCATTCCACTTTCCAAGAGTTCAGTAGGTCCCTGAAATATAAACTACCAGTTGAACTTTTATGGGTCTTCTTTGCTATGACCTCCATCTGTCAGTGGAGTAAGAGGAAACTCTGGAGTCCCAAGTTCCTATTCTTCAGCATAAGCTCCAGAGAAGTTGTTTTGGAGAAATGGAGAAAATCCTGGTTTTGGTAAGAGGTAGACTTGCAGGGTCTGTACGAAGGGGTCTGCTCGCTGAAGGGACAAAAGTGGGGGCAGCATATATGAAGTGTTTACACTGTGTAGAGCTGTGGGGAAGTTATACAAACGTTCGTGATCGATAAGAAAATAAACCTGAATGAAGTGAATCAGATTAAAAAAAAAAAAATAGTCAAATGAAATGCTTCCTGTGCTTGCAAGGCCGTTATCCCCAAACCCGCCTGGGTTATTAATGCATTAACGGGGCGGCAGCGGGAGCTCTGCCCGGCAGCAGCCTGGACTCTTCAGCGAGGGCCTTGTCTGCTGCTGATAGCTGCAAAATTTTATACAGGTTTTTTTAAATTCTGCTGAAATTTCTGCATCTTTTCTGAGCTCACAGTGATGTCTAAACTTTAATTTATATTCTCTATAGTCATCTTATTTTCCTGGTCACTGTGATTTTACTCTCTTCAGCCATGGACGTTCTCTGTAGCCATGAGCTAGTGGCATTCCACCTGTGCACAGCATGCAGTTCCTGTGTTCCCTGTGCTCAAGGAAGATGTATTACCTGGAAGAAACCTTGTTTCCCCCATCATATGGCATTTCTGTATCCCTCCAGGGATATAGAAATCCCTCTGGAAATCCCTCCAGAAGAACCGTTGCGTTGGGGTCATTCACTCGGAGATGAATGACCTGGAGACAAGGTGTTGCAGAGCGCTGTGGGGTGACCTCAGTCACTCCATGAGCATACTGTGCTGGGGCCTGAGGACACCAGAATAGTGCATTTTGCCTCTTGGGACTAAGTTAAAGGTAATGGTGGAGACCAGTCCTTTTTTATACCCTCCCAGCAGTGCTCCTTGCAGCCTGTGTGACATTGTGGAGAGTGTGTTTCTCTGTGGCTGCTCTGGGGACGTAATTACACCTTGAAATGGTGTTTCTGCTTGACCGGTGGTTCCCAGTCCTGCCTTCCCTTCTCCATATTGAGGTTGGACTGCAGAGTATTAGAGCATGTGCACCTTTTACATCCTTTAATATGTGTTTAAAACGGGGTGCTGTGAAGAATCTTTATTTGAAAGAAAGACATGGAAAGATGGAACAAGGAAACGAGCGTGAGCCACACGTGACGTTTGCAGGAAGCAACTCGCTATTCATAATCTTTCTGTAGCCCGTTTCTTCAACTTGGAGTCAGTTGTTGGATAACTTATATTACACATTGATTAGTTATTCCCTTAAGGTGTTACGTGTCTCAGGGGCAGCTAGCCAACGGATACTATTTAATCATACTTTATTGAAAAGTAGAGCTAGAAGGAGCACTTAGAAAACTTTGTGGGACTTGCCTGGGACTGCCCGGGTATTTGGTGCCTTCTGGGAAAGAAAGGAGATGTGGGCCTTTGTTCCTAAAATGTGCAGTCCAGTCCAAACACTGACCCAGAAATGTCTGTTTCTGGAGTGGAAATGGGCACATTTGTAAGGAGGGCCCTGGTAGAGGGCTGTGCTTCCACTTGGAGCGGTGTGGACCTTTATAATCGTTGCCTGAGCTGGGCTCTTGGTACGGCAGGTTGGTTAACTGCTCCCGTGACAAATATCTGAGGCTTGTGACTAAACAGCACGTTCGTGGACAAGGCCTCTTAAGGATGTGATTAAGAATCCCACTTATATTCATTGCCAGCAGGAGACCTTCAAAGATGCCATGTGTTTTCTGGTTTTACATTCTTGCATATTAAACGTTTCTGTGTGAATGCTCTGCACTGATTATCTTTATTTACTTCTGGGTTAGTTCTGTAATATTTTGGTGAAAAGGGACTCCAGACAAAGGGAAAGATTCTCCTTACTATCTGGTTTGTATGTTCTCAGTGTCTTTTATTAGAGGATTTTTTCTGGATTCTGTTACTCTGATTCCTGATGTTTTAAAAAAAAAAAATTGCATTCTATGCAATATGTAGGTAAGTCATGTTGAAGCAGCTGCTTAAGCACCGAGTAACTTTGGATAATACCACGTCTGCTTTAGGTACCAGAGAACTTCTACCCCTTCCTGCAAGAGAGGATGTGTTGGGCAAGCTGTCCTCTCCCATGGGACAGCAGTGGTCTGATGGGCCACCCTCTGCCCCGCTCCTCTCCTGCTCCTGCTTGTCATTTTACACATCTGGGTAGAGAAAAGCCGTCAGAGGAAATGTCCTTTATTGACACAGGCTTGGAATTTTTCAGAGAAGCCTGCAGGAATCAGCTGCCAATAATTCCAGTCATAATTTTGTTATCACCTCTACGCGTGGATCACTTTTAAAATCAAATGTATCCATACATACATCTGGAGATGATAATGCATTAATACAGAGCAGGGTAGGTGTCACCAGGGAGTGGGGGAGGAACTGAGGCACAGGCAGATTACACAGTTTCCAGAGGCATAGAGCAGTTACAGGATTAATTGGTGCTAGGCAAGATCATGGACTTAAATATATTCTTGCTTTGAAGATTTTACTGGGAGCCTGCACAAATGTGTGACAGCAGAACTGGGTTTCAAGGCTGAGTGTAAATTATTGTGATCAGATCTAGCCCACTTAAAACTGGTAGTTCATTTTAATTGAATTGTATTAGTGTAGACACTTCATGAATACAAAAAACATCCTGCATGTCAATTCATGCAGGGCTGAATTTGATTTAAATGGATGTGGATGCAGGTGTCCCCAAATTTCACCTTTCCTCTCTGATCTAATGAAGAATCTATTCAAGTCTTTTTGGGACTGAGCCAAAGCCTGTTGACATTAATGAAGACTTCTCTCAACTGAAATGAATTAATGAATCAGACCCTTTTTTGTCCATTTTGTGGTAATGATCCTCTGCCTTGGAGAGCTTTTGGTAAGAACTGGGGTCAGTAGGGATGATAAGCTCATGGGTGGCCATTCTGTGTATATGTCAGCGGGTGAGAGGGAAGAGGTATGAAGTGAGAAGCTTTAGCCAAAGGCACAGGTCTCAGGTTTGGAGCTCTCCTGTTTCTCTGCGTGCTCAGTTGGGTGATGGCGGTGTGAGGTTTTGTGCCGGCGCAGAATTTGGGCTGTGAGAGCTCCCAGGAAAGTATTTTGTGCTCATGTCATTGCTGTCTGTGAATTGTTCAGAAATCCTGGGTAGGAGGTAGTGGAGAAGCACAGGATGTTTATTTAACATGTAGTTTGGGGCTTTTTTCAGAGAGAGAGAGAGAGAAAAAAAAAAGGTATTGCCCTTCCTCACTGGGTGCCAAGGGTTTTAGCTTTTGGTATTTAATCTTTTTGAGCAGGAATTTGTCTGCTTCTCTTGTATAGATGTGGTAAAATTGAAATGTTCCCATTTTATAGGTTATCTCCATAGCCATATGTGTTGGACACTATTGGTGTCGGAGGTTTATTTTAAAGCTGTCTTAAATTCTAGTGCAAGAACTGCTGGGAGAGTCTGTAGGTGTTGACCTGACATCCGAACTCCAGACCGTGGGATTACACCACACTTTAAGCGCATCAAATAGGTTTGCCTACACTTGAGCTTCCCAAGTTAATTAATAGCTAATTAAATTGAGTTTAGCTAAATATTTGTGCATGTTAGTCCTGTATACTCCACAAACAAGATGCGGGGAAACAAAGGCTTGCAAAGCATCCAGACAAGCGTGTGCAGATGTCAGCTAACTCGGATTAATTGGCAATTGGTTACCTTGAGATGGAAACTCAGTGCTTGTCATGATAAATGTAATTAATGGCCTGGTATTATATGGGGAGGTCAGTCTAGATGGGCTAATGTTCCCTTCTGTCCTTAATATCTAGATAACTATGGAATTTCACGTTTCGTCTTCCTTTCTCATTCTTGCATGTGTACTTGGAGATTCCTGCCTGGCAGAGATGGGAATGTGTGCTGTCAGCTTCTTTACATTTACAGTAATGTAAACCATCAGTTTTTATAAATCTCATTTTTACAAGCCCTGTCCCCTCCCTGGTTTGGGCTGATATCAAAAGGAGACGGTTGAGGGGAATCAGTAGAGCATGAACTTCATGGAAGTGTTTCTCTTTCTCTCCCTTCTCAGCTTTCCCCCTCCCCCAGTCCCCACTAATAAAATCCTTGAATACCAAGCCTTTTATTCTATTGTTGCATCTAGTTATTTTCTTTACTTTTAGCAAACTCATCTATGTCTGATCCTGTTGTCCTTACTGTCAAATGCAGTAATATTAGAGTGAAAGGGCTAAATTGAGTCCGTTCTGTAACTCTTTGGGAGTCAGCTGAACTGCTCGTGTGAAAGGGGTTTGCAGCCTTGGTTCCTTTGTGCTGAAGGAACACAATTTTCCCCTCTGCAAAGGCTTTTGCATCATTTGCATTCCAATGGAACCAGCAAATTGGGCCTTCGGTATGGAGCAGACCTTTTTTCCTTGCAATCAGCAGAAAAGTCGTCCTTTTTCCTACCATCATTTGATAAAATTCCATGAACTCGGTGTTTTGGGAAGCATGAAGGGAATGTTACTCCCATCATTTCCTAAAATAACCTGGGCAGATTTACAAGTGCTTTGTGCTAGGATTCAGCTGAAGTCCATGAGAAACGGAGACGTAACCACACCACCTCTAAAAAAAATCAGATCACTCTCTGCTGCCAAAGGGCTCACAGCAAAGCCTGTAATTTAGTCTGGGCTGGCTCTTGTGGCTTCTGTCTCGCGCTTCTCAGTAGCCTTTTATTTCTGCCCATCTTGGGTTGGGGGCACCAGGACACACAGGGGTGCAGCTCTGAAGACAGCAAAAGTCCTCCTGCCCCGTATCGTTCCTCCTACGCTTAGTTACGCCGTGGGAATTACAGCAAAGCTGTTGTCCAAAGCCCTGTGTTTACGATGCGATACCTGGAGGAATTCCCCCCGGCCTTTCCTGGCTGGTAACGTGTCTCTGCTGTTGGGAATAGAGAGCAAGCTCCAAAAGTAATACTGACAGACTTCAGAATTATGATACACTGGAGCTCTGGCGTAATTCTTTGTTGAAGAAGTTAGAGGCCTAAAATGTTAAGGCTTATTGTTATTCTGAGTTGATAATCTCTGCCTTGCTTTAATAATTTTTCCTCATGCCTGGATAGCCTGCGAGTTGCACAATAATCACTCACACAGCTTTGTAATCAATGCCCAAAGTAATAGGATTCCGCTGGCCAACGGCAATTAATAAATTTGTGTCTTTTTTAAAACACTAGCAAGTCGGGCCTGAAATACGACTGACTGGCTTTCCTCATTTGCATATTTATTGCAGTGGAAAAATTCTTGCCGAATGATTGATGTTGAGCCTGCCTCTTGAATTCCAAACAGCACATTATTATGAAATGAAAAATGCCGGCCATACAGTTGATTAAAGTTGAAGACAGTGGAATCGGTGTTTTTTAAGATTGTGGGAGAATTAAAGGCATATTTTAATAGATGTTGACAAGAAGTGAACTAACAAAAGCAAAGCAAAGGATTTGCTTGAAAAGATTTAATCAAACGTGTTTCTTGGGGGATTAATTGCTGGGGATGACTAGTGCAAGTGGCTGGCTTGTGGATTTGAATGAGAAGTATTGTTCTCGGGCCAGCGTATTGAGTGCCATTTTGACCTGTAGTTTAACTCCTGCCCCGCGGTCCTTTGAAAGGAGTGAAAATTTCCCCTCTTCATCTGAATGTCGGGATAAATGCGTGTACCTGATAAAGATGCTTTTCATTATGTGCGGCTATTAAAGTAAAAGAGGTTTGATTCCTCGCCGCCTTTTTTTTTATTTGCATAATGTGACCAGAGCGCTGGGCACCGTGCCGGTTCGGTGCTGTGGTGACACGCTGATGGGGGGGGGACACTCTCCCAATATTTGGCAGCTCAGCTTCTGCTCCGCAGGCCGTGGTTCACACGCCAGCATCGTTCCAGCTTTTCTGTGTGAGCACCTCAGACAGCCCCGTGGAGGTACACGGAAAATTAAAAGCTTGCATGCCGACGGTATTCCTGCGATGCCAGATCCTCCGATTTAATTGAGGGGAAAAAGTAGTTAATTTCCAGCTTTGGCACGGGCTCTGAATTTCTGCCGTCCCCTGTGCGTGCCGGTGTTTCGTGCTGGTCCCTCGTGGTCAGGACGCTCTGGTTTGTGGTTGCACATGTGAAAACAGGCACCGTTCTGTAGGGCGCAGCAGTGCCCCGTCACACCCTGTAAGATATCACAAATGTACAGCCATGGAGTGAAAGTCCTATGAGTTTTGCCCCAATTTTAAGGACGCCGTCCCTGACCCTCCCACTCTGGACCTGCTGGATGGGGAGGAGCTTTTTTGGGAGTCCCCCTGGCCCTCTCTCTGTGAACATCTCTGAAAGCCTGGCCTTGAGGCACCAGCTTTTTTCCATCGCCCTAAAGCATCCCTGCGTGAGCCCGCTCCCCGCTGCTCCCACCAGCTGCCGCTCTCTGCAGCTGCTCGGGAAGATGAAATGAGACCCCATTTTTAGAGGTCATGAAAAAGAGCACAGATATTTTTCTACGCGGGAAGCTGCCCGCCTCTGGAAATGCTCAACTGGGAGCGATGGACGAGCACAGAAGCCATCGTGCCTGTGAGTCCCCAGCGTGGTAATACTTGGGTCTCGGCGGCGGTGGGGGGCAAAGCCACCCTCTGTGGAGACCTTCTCCTCTGGTGGTGGGACCACGTCGTGGGGTCGGTGTCCTGCAGCCGGGAGCCACCCCCGGCAGAGGGGGGGCACACCAGCAGTGCAGCCAGTTTGTCCATAACCGCTGGCATTGACAAAATTGATTTTTGTGGTTTGAGAGCAGTAGGACAGATTTCATCTCTGGTGGGTCTCCTGACACTTTGATACATGGCAGTGCTATCCCTGAACGGAGCTAAATACTCCAGGGCTACTTTCTGACTGGGTGAAGGGATGTATAAAATGAGAACGTATGAGAGAGTATTAACAGAAAGGCACACTTTGATTTACTGATCCTGGCTCCCAGCTTTCTTGGTGGATTGATATGCTGTCTGCTGGATCTGGAACAACTTTTTCACTCCCATGCACAAAATGAAGGGGCTCCCGTGGACTCTTAAAACTGACTCTTACAAGTTAGTGCCTCACCACAGACGCTCCAAGTCCCATTTAAGCTGGAAGTTATATTCCAACCACGTTTGCTGTGTTCTTGGAGCAGCTGCAGATGGATCCCACTCAGCATCATTTTTTCTTTCCCAAAGGGCAGGTTTGAAAAGGTTTGATGGAAGGAGGGATTGCCTCTTGCCCTGGGGTTACTTGGCCTCTCCTACACACAGAGCATGAGTTGTTGTTTGGGGGAATTTCAGTTGTTCATACTGAAATGCTGTAAGGGGATCCAGCTTCTTTTGTTTTTAAGGCAGGGCTGAGCCACCTGTCCTCAAATAACACAGGTTGGACGTGCAGAAGTAACTCCTGGAAAAGGAAATAGTTTTGAGGTTGTTTTGAGGTTTTTCTCACTAATGGTGTATGGCCCAGTGTTTAAGGTTTCAGTTGTGACACTGATGTTGCTATAAGTTAGAATATTTATCCCAGTATGTTGCAGTGCAGATTGTAAGAGAGATGGAGCAAAGCTCCTAGCAGGGAGCGGGAGAGAAGGGGTGGGAGAGGCACAGGCCCAAAAGCTTTAGAAACCAAAAATCATCAGGGACCACCTAGGAGCTCACGCAGCTGGTGGCCGTGGGAGGCCCAGGGCTGGCATTGCCTCTGCTCTTAGAGGTGTTGCTTTGGTCTGTGAACAGAGCAGGACCTGATGGTTATCACACGTGCAAGCTGCTAGTTGGTTGTCTTATGATACTGGCGTGCTTCAAAGCTCCATATTCGTGACTCTTTTTTTTTTTTTTGTTTAATTGTCTGTCTCAGACACAGAGCAACATTAAAAAACCACCCGAAAAAACATGCTGGGGGGGATAGGAGAGCAGGAGGGTCAGCATCCAGCTTTCCTTCAAAATGACATAGTTTGCATCTATGAAACAGTTTTGGTTTATGCTGCCTTCGTTCACAAGTGGAGTCAGTTTTTTCCCCAAAGCAGACAGTGTAAAGGCAGACGAAGGCATTAGGGGGACGAGAAGAGGAAGAGGAGAGTGGGAAGAAAACAGTCCCTTCTGGAATTAAACGTGAAATGGTTGGGGCAGGGCTGGATGGGAAGAGGGCAGGGGAGGGTGACTCTTGCCTTCTGAAGTTCAGTTTACAGCACATTTAAGCACCCAACAGTAACGATGAGAATGCCATCCAATAATGCTATTAAATACACAAGAACTGAAAGCACGGAAATTACCCAGCTGTAAGAGGCTCATGATGAAACCACTGTCTGGAATAATTAGCCCTCCCACCTGGTTAGACGCACGGTCATTGTCTTCCCTGCCCTCTCCATCCCCTTCACTCCAAATAAAATTGCTCCCCATCCCCACTTCTGTTGGGGTCCATATCTCATAGCCTGGGGGAGCTCGAGCCTGTCTTTATTCCTTGCCTGCTCGCCGCGGCCCTGATATACCCCAGAAGAGCTGGAGTGCTACTCCAGTTATAATTGACAGGATCAAAGCCGCCTGGGGTGCATTAGCACGGCTGCTGGAGGATAGGCAGCGGGTAGAAAATAAACAGTTTCGGAAGCTCTGGGGACATTTAGCTGTGTTGCAGGCGGTGGGAAGGGTTTTGCTGCTGTAAGCTGTGCGCTCGGGCTAGGGTGGGGGGCACTTTCCTTTTGCGAGTGATGCTTTAGCTGCAGACACGTACAACAAACGCATTTTTAAGGGCTTTTGTCTGTTTGTCTCTCGGAATTGTTTTGATGCTAACACAGGACTGTTTTACAAGTACAGCAAATCTAATCCGTTAATAGGTTTATATAGAAGAGTTGTCAGAATGTATCTATAATGAACCGTGGGCCGGGGGGAGGATAAGTCCAACAGCTGATCTGCAACAGAAATCTTAAAGCATCTTCTCCTTGACATTCCTGTTACTGAGGTCAGGCCGTAATTTATCTGAAGATGGTGACAACTGAGCAATATCACAGTGGTAACGCGAGGGAGATTGAGACCTCTGAATGTCTGGGCTGATTTCTGCTCACACTGTCTCTATCTGGCTGATGAAGATTTGCTGTTTGCTCTACCCATGATCTCTGTGTCCTCCGTTTAAAAAAAAAAAAAATAGCTAAGAAACAAGTAGTGAAAACTTCTCTCCTTTCTGTTATGGTAACTCAAAAAAAGAAATGGGTTTGGGATTTAGGGAAAATAGCCCCACTGGCTTTACATCAGTGGAGGAACTGGCAGAGGAGGTACCAGGGGAAGCTCTGGAGAACTTCCCACCACGGCAGTGCTCCTCCTGCCCTCCGGACAAATCCACGTGCTCCGGCAGCCGGGGTTACTGCTGCCCTCAAGGATGCTTGTGGGTGCATGGGGAGGGAAGCCAAGCCTACGTGAACATATCCTGCAAGAAAACAGATCCTGAAGTGGTGTGCTATGTTCCTCCAAGCATTTCCCCTTTCGGTGGTGCCTCTTTGTAAAAGTAGAAGGCAATACACCAGTGTCAGGTAAATATGAATTAATCTGTGTAAAGTTCAGTTCAGTTTTTTTTTTGATAGAAGCGTACTAAGTGTTTTACCTGTAAGAGCTGACCCTGTGATGGATGTGTAGCAATGTACAAAGGGAGAGTTTGTGTAGGCCTAGACAAACACTTGTTTTATATCGGAGTGTTCTGCGGGGAGGCTTGTTGGTTGCCACAAAAGAACTATTTTTAAAGAACAGATGCTGCAGCGGTGTGCTGTTAACCCTTCCTGCAGTCAGCTGCGACTCTGAGTCCTTGGAGAACGTAAGATCATTAGAACAGAGATTGTTTTCTCTGCATCTGCATAGATACAGGAAAATAGTCAGCTATGGAAGTCTTTGGATACAGAGCATCAGATCTACAGGATTTGTGTCTGCAAATACCCTGGAAGGCAACTGCTCATCCCCCTAAAAAAAACTTTCAGACCATGTATTGAGCATTTTGTACCCCTCTCTACTCCAATCTTTTCTTCACATTATCTCTTTTCTATGGATCTCTGGGCCTGAAGTTCTGCTTTTCTGATCAGAAGCCTATCATTAAACTTGCCAGGGCATTGTTTAAGTTTCCCCCCAATAGATCAGATCTTGCTACATTTAATTTTACTTACAATCTAATTTCTGTTACCTCCTGCGTGGTGAGCACAGCGGCACAGAATCCAGCAGTAGTCACAGCCCTGCAGGAGCTGGTTTTTCTTCTTGCCCTCCCTCCATCTGCTCCCTATAACATGCACATTATGTACAGGGAAGAAAAGTCAGAGGTCAAGTTTAGATGGGGTGTACATATATACATTTTCCTATGTGTTGCTTTGTGTTATCAAACTGACACTGGGCCCTGCTGCAGAATTTAACACGGGGGGGGAAGTGAGTTGGTCAGAAAAAAAGGTTGTTGTCATGTGTGTGTCATCAGACACTTGTGCACACACTACTTGCTTCTGCAGTACGTTAATCCTTTGGGCTCTGCCTGAATGTTTGTTGGTGAAACACTAGATCAGTACTCCCCATGTGCAGCCAGGCAGATGTTTAGGAGCCAGTCCTGCCTCCTTTCCTCCCTTTTGAGGAAAGAAACCTTCTTTCCCAGCGTGGTGATGTTTGACATTAACAGCTATAAATCAGTTTGAAGATAAACCCGCATCTCTAACTGATTAGAGAAAAACTGTTAGTGGGACATGCAGCAGCTGTGGCAGAAATTCAGATTCAAGATGAGAAACTAAGCACCACAAAGCTGTGTCTCCACCAGAAGCAAAGATCAGGGGAAATTGTCACTTGTGTCTCTTGTTCTACAGGTTGTAAAGCCTTGGAGGCATTGCTGAAAGTGTTAGTGGAACTTCAGGATGAGCTGCTTTATCAATACCCAGGCACGAGGCATCTGGTAGATGGAAAACAATCAAAAGCTGAGAGGTAAATACAAAATGAGACCTTTCTGAACCCTTTGGTCTCCAATTCTTCAACAAACAGGGCAGTGCACAGGTTTCCTGACCATACTCACTCCCTGCTGTTCTCTCAGCTGCTGCTGTCCCCGGGTGACAGACACTCTGGACAAATGACCGTTTGAGTTCCTTCTGCCAGACTGTGAAGTCTGTTTTGTAATCTTTCTGATAACAGAGGAGGGGCTAAACCATGGGTCTTTTGCTATAAATATCACCATGGTGTGGAAAAAGCACGAGTGGGGAATAATAACCCCTTCAAAAAATAGTGGAGGGGCCATTAAGAACTCACACATTGCCTTAGAGAGGTGTAGGGTATTTAATCTGCATATTTTTGTTCTAGTGACGAAGAAATCCCTAGCAGTAGTGATGAAGAGCAAGTGGATAAGGCTCAGGAGAAGAGGAGGAGCCTCCCCAAACGAAAGCTAAAGATGGAGGACTACCCGGAATTCATAGCCAAGCGATATGCTGACTTCAGGACCTACCGGAACAGCGTCTTGCAGAAGTGGCATGAGAAGACAAAGCTGGCATCTGGCAAAATGGGAAAGGCAAGTCTTTGTTTCCACGTGCTTGCTTTGGTGGTTATTTTTTAGCAGAAATTTGCGCAACAAGTTGATTTGACAATTTTGTATCGTGGATGTTCCGAGTTAGGACAAGAAAGGCATAAAGCTGTTCTCTTCCGTTTGGAGCAGATGGGCAGGAAAAAATTTTTTGGAGGCAAATGGTTTCCCCAGTTTGGTGAAAAACTCTTGGGTAATATTGGTGTTCTCCCAACCAGAGACCTCATCAAAGCCAGTCTGCAGCAGCAAGAAAGCTGTATGAAGATGCCACTATTGGTGATCAACAAGCTGCTGAGTTTTATAACACAACTAGAGGCTTTGTGGCTCTCCTCCTCCGTGAAGTGTACACTTTAATACAATGGGTAATAATTTCACCCAAAGATCCAGGGTTTCCTAACATCTGTGTGTTAGTATTAATCATTGAGAAGTTCATCTGAACCAGGACAGCAAAGGCATTTTATTAAACCAGGCGTCAGGTTGCCTCAGGTTGGGAAGGGAGAGAGAGGGTGAAATAAATAAAAATTCCTAGCAAAAATCACTGCAAAGAAACCCAAACCCCCTCCTCTTGGAATGCTGTCTGCTTATCCACTGACATGGAAAGATAGAGGAACATTGCTGCCTTGAGGAAAAGCTTTCTGCATTATCTGACACTAGTTAATGTTGTTGCAGGGTTTCAGTGCCTTTGAGCGTTCAATCTTGACTCAGATTGATCATATTATGATGGACAAAGAGAGATTACTACGGCGGACACAGACCAAGCGATCAGTGTATACAGTGCTGGGAAAGCAGGAACAGGAATCTCATCCGGCCCCCGAATCTTTGCCTGAAAATTCGGTAAGAATATTTTGTTTATATAACTCGTCCTGTAGAAGCAGCGAGACTCTCAGCAAAACAATTAGCTCGAGCCTTTAGCAGGCAACATTCTTGTTTGTGAGAGATTTATGAAGGAGGTATTTGAGTGTTGATTCCTGTAATGTAATGGCTAAGAAAAAGTTGCAGACGTTTCAATTCCAGTTTTATGGTGTTTGCACTCTCTCCTGTGCCAGATCTTGATGGGGGGAAAACAGGGTTTGGTCTGTGATTGTGCCCCTCCTGATGCTCACTAAATCTGCTTTTTGAGGTGGCGGCTACAAAACTTTGGTTTTACTCTGGAGTTTAGAATCTTTAACCCGGAAAGTCACTTCTAAAATCATACTGCATATAACCTACAGAATATGTTAGTAGTAAGTCTGTTATTAATTTAGTATTTAAGAATGAATAAATACTCAATTCTGAGAGATCATGTAGAATTACTGCACTTGCAAGATATATTTTTGCCATTCCATTAAAAATATCTGTAGTATTTTGCCAGAAAGACTGTGCACAATCCTATTTATTTCCCAGTAAAGGTATCATAAATCTATTTTGGCATTGGCAGCGTTTCTGCCTTGCTTTTAAATGTATTCCTAGTCCTTAAAAGCTTGTTATGTTGGGAGCTTTCCTCTGTTCCTTCATATCTTCGAGTGTAGAAGCGGCTGCACGTGATGTCGGCAGAGTTAGGGACAGAAAAGCACACATATGAGCTGTCAGTATTTCCTTTGTGCTTCCAGGAGGTCCTCCCGCAGGCAGATTCCAACAGGCACCTGAAGGACATAGATGAGGAGATATTTGATGATGACGACTTTTATCACCAGGTAGGTGGTGGTAAATCTGTGTTGGAATTACGGCTCCAGTTGGGTTTTTCTACTTACAGAGCTAACGCGGTCGGGTCCGTGCTCTAAATTTCTCTGACCAGTGAAACTCGGTTATCTCTTTTAACATCCGGAATCTCGGTAGCTGCCTCAGAGAACTTTGCTGTCAACTCTGGATACAGGGCTGTGGGAGATCAGACTCGCTTTGTGGATGTCAGCTTACTGCCATTACTGGCACTGCTGTACTCGAGTGAGTCGGGGCTTGGGGATAAGGTCCGTGCCTGTTGTTCTCACTGGGGAACTTTGCTACACAAGAGAAAAATCACTGAATTCTCTGGAGGTGACTTTTCTCTCTGGGTAGAGTCCCATTACGAAAAACGATTCTAGTAGATCTTCAAAAGCACCCGAGTTACTCTCATCTCAACCTAAATCATCTCATCTACCTCCTGAATGAAAAAGCTGCAGGGCTTCTCTAGCACTTTTCTTGGAGTTGTGCCAGCTTGGATTTAGGCCAGTTATTCCTTTTATTTGCAAAATTCTTAGAAACAAGGAATCTGCACCCAATGCGTGGAGGCTGCAGCAGCTTAGGGAAACCTTGTGTTTGTAATTTATTTAATAAATGGTGGTGCCAGTTTTATGAAATACTGAAATTGCCATGTATTGAGAATGATTCACTGTTAAGTCCGTCCCCAGTGCACAAAAAACTAGTTTTGCTTTGATGATCCACAGAGAGCCTTAGCTTCAGGACTAAACAATATCATTAGATCATTAGAAAAGCAGAGGTTTCTGATCTGAATAGTTATTAGAGTGGCTGGTAAAGTGTTAGGGCGGTGGAAGAGAGCTGTTGCCATGTGTCTGTGCTCTGGTAACTGATTTAACCAGAAGCATTTGAATACTTTCAAAATTTGGGATTTCATGCACAGGGCCAGGACTAAAGATGAATAAAAAGATGTATTAAATTGCTAATTCTTACCTATGTTTTACAGGTAGGAAATACAGAGAACTTTAATACTGCCTTATATTTTTCCCCTCCCAGAAGGTTTTCCACACGCTTCTAACCCTCCTGCTCTAGATGCCCATGGGAAGCTTTGCAGTAGATCTCACCTAGTGCAGAATTAGGACAATTTGAATATTTGATGTTTGTGAGGGATCTACTGAAGGCATCCTGCCTCAGAGCCAAGAATGTATGCTGAGTTAGCTCCTCTCCAGGATGTGTATTTATTGTAAGAGCATCTCTGCTGTGTTGCTGTGGCTTGAGCAGCATCTCTTGGGCAGGCAAAGGCGCCAGGTTCATCTATGGAGGCTCGAAAATGGAATTCGGAGAGTGCCACTTCTTGGCAGTGCTGGTTAAAGAGACCAAATCTGTAACGCAGTGGGATAGTACTGAGGGGGAATTTGTGGTCCAAGTGGATCCAAAGCCCAGTTTTAGGGACCAAGTGAACCCTAAGCGCGCAGAACAAATTAAGTCACTATAACAAAATAATGAAGTGGTCGAGGCAAAATAGCTGTGATTGACAGTCCCTGGACCTGGGCAGAGGAAGTGCTCATTGGCCATGAAATGTTAAATTTTTAAACGAAAAATAGCGATAGATGAATGGCCCGTCTTTCCTTCTAATAACTTTAACTTCGATAAATCGTGATTTCAGAAATATGACTAGTCACAGCTTAGCTTTTCCCCTCACTGGTTAATTGGGGTGCTGGGGTTAATCTAAATTAAAACTTAAACTAATAGAGGTCATTGAGGGAAGAGAATCACCTGAGTAAAACAAATGGGTCTGCCAGGCACAACTGTATCTTGGCCATTTCCCAAGAGGGAAAGTGGCAGCAAATTGGAGTTGTTTCAGCGTTCGGTAGAGGTGAAGGATGGGTGACACGGGTTTAATGTACGGCACCTCCGGAAGCGTTCCAGATTGCATTCCTGGCTGTACCAACTGCCGCCTCCCGCGCCCAGCGAACAGGAGCAGGCCCAGCCGACAACATCTGGCAGCACAGCAAGGAATGGGTGCAACTTTCGAAACCCCACGGACTCTAAATATGGTGCTTCGCCTGGTGGAGGCTTTAATCACTTACCGCTCCTTGGCAGCCGGCTACGACAGCTTATCCCAGCCTCGTACATCACGCACAGACATCTGCTGAGCCGCGAGGCAGCTACACATTCATTTTCCTTTCTTGCTTGCCTTTTTTTTTTTTCATCCTTCCCTCCCTCTCTCTCCTTTCCACCTTTCTCCTCTCCTCCCGTCCCCAATATGCTTCTTGGGAGAGATGATCTGTAAAGATTACCGCTTCATTGTGCGCCGGTAATTGTGGGGACGCCAGCCCCTCGCCGGCCGCCGCGCGGCACCTCTTCCGCTGACCTGGTTAATGTCTTCTCTCGAGTGGGATTTGGCAGAGATTGGAGCCCAAGCCAATTCAGCGATAAGGCTAAAGAAAATGGCTGTGTGTTTTCTGTCACCTCCCAATTGAATTGGTTTCATAAAGTGCTTTCCTTCCTTTGTCGGGGTGGTAAGCCGGGGCTGAACGTTGCATTCAGAGAGGGCCGAGGGCGTTAGAATAGAGCGCTGACGATACAGCCGACGGGGTTCCTTTCAGACGGGTCGTAACTCTGCGGCGCTTTTGTGTGCGTGGGCGGATGTACATAGATAAATAAAATGGAGAGAGGGAACTGCTCTTCAGGAAGTAATCAGCAGCAGCACCTCTGGGTGTCGGAGCTCAGGTCACTCAGAAGCCCTGACCTCTCTGCCTAATACTTATGGCAAAGTGTATGCGTACCTGTCAATGGGCACTTTTTTCTTTTATTCAAATTTAGATCCAGACTTTTTTTTAGCACCGCTTCCATTTTTCTAAATAATAGTTTATAATGATTAGTTTATTTTGGTTACTGCTCGTGATTTATTAGAGGGAAAAATTCAGATAAAGACAGACGTTGGAAACCAACTTCCTGTATATTTCAGTGTGAAATTAAGCAAGTAAAAATGAACGAGATCTGATGAATGTGCACAAGTTAATGATAGCAGAATAAGTATCTGTGCTGCTTTGTTATAGATTATAATGCAAAACTCTTTAATTAATCTGTTTTTCCTGTGGAAAAATAATGTTCTTGTCCAGGTCTTGGCATTTAATGGACTTCACCATGTGGGGCTGGTGGAATTTTATGACGATTCAGGATTTAACTCTGTTCTGTCTGTTCATCCCGCTTTGCCTTTTCTCATATTCTTCACTAGTTTTATAAGCAGTTATAATTTTTACTGTGGTGGCCCATGTTGAATGGTAATGTAAAGCTGAGCTGAATAATGCAAGTGGAATATTTTTATTTGGGTTGCGCTGGGTATGAATAGTTAAACTGTTTCAGAAGTATCCCCATTACTGACAGCAGTGAGAGGCCAGTTTCCATTTCTTTTAAACTCTCTTTCATACATGGTTTTAAGGGAAGAAAAAGGCTTTTTATTTTTAGAAGTCATATTTATGTAGAATTCATTACAGCTGATATTGGAGCATTAAGACTTAAAATTCCAGCCTGCTACCAGAGAGCTGCTGGTCTGACATGCTACAGTGGAGATTTTATTATTAGGTTGAAATACTCCTCTAGTAAAGGAGAGAGTGGAAATTGGTTTATTTCCAACAGGAATTAGGTTAGTGTTCATATGCTAAGCGTTCCACTGGTAGCAGCTCTTCCCAGAACAAATGTTCATCACTGATGGCAGCAGGTATGCCTAGGGAGAATTAGGAATATACATAATCCCTTTTTTCCTCCGCTCTCCTGCTCCCTCCTCCCCCTGGTGTGGGGTTGTGGTGTGTGTCACCACTGTTTATAACAACCCGCAATGGTCAGTATTGTCCCTGATCACAACTGCCTCAGAAGCTGGGTAGAGCCAAAGTGGAGGGGGAACATTCACCGAAGCGCTGAAGTGTTGGAACAGGGGTGGCAGCAGTTTGCTGGGCAGGACTGTCGGTAGGTTGGAGAGGACCAACATCCCACAGCTGTAAATGAACTGGTACCTGCTGGGATTTGTTCCCAAGGTGAGGATGCTTGAATAGTGAGGAAGAGGTTTGTTCCCTTCTTTATCTGTACCCTAATTACTTAGGAAAGGAGTTATAGAATCATAGAAGTGTCTAGGTTGGAAGGACCTTTCAGATCATCGAGTCCAACCATGAACCCAACACTGACAAACCCACCACTGACCCATGTCCCTCAGCACCGCGTCTGCCCGGCTTTTAAATCCCTCCAGGGATGGTGACTCCATCACTGCTCTGGGCAGCCTCTTCCAATGCTTGATAATCCCTTCAGTGTAAAAATTGTTCCTAATCTCCAATCTAAACCTCCCCTTGTGCAACTTGAGGCCGTTTCGTCTCATCCCATGGCCTGTTCCTTGGGAGAAGAGACCGACCCCCCCTGGCTGCACCCTCCTTTCAGGGCATTGAAGAGAGCAAGAAGGTCTCCCCTCAGCCTCCTTTTCTCCAGGCTCCCTCAGCCGTCCTCATCAGACTTGAGCTCCAGACCCTGTAATTGTTCCTATAGTAAACATTGATTAATTGTAGGACTTGTGACTTCCTTGATTGTTGTCCCTGGTGGAATGGCAATGTGTGTACCTGCCCACTCTTTACCTGCTCCACGTGAAAGCTGTGGTTTTCGCAAGTCAGCGAGAGATCCCCCTCCCTTCCTTTTCCCTCCCTTAGTGCCCAGCATGCCTGTGTTCGTCCCAGTAACCACAAAATGAACTTCCAAGTCTGAATCTCTTGTCCAGATACTTGTAGCTCAGTTTGTTTCTCTTCTGGGTTGTAGTTGTGTCTAAATCACATTGTGTGGCTTTTTAGAAAACTTTGTCTGATGGAGTAGATTTCTCCCCAAGTCCAAGAGTTGGCCTAAAGCGGTTCTTGGGCACATACTGGGGTTTTCTCTCCCAGGTATCTGATAATGCCATAAACAAGTGATTACTAGTCCAGTGAACTATTAAAAGTCGATAATGGTGAAGAATAGAGAGAAGACTGGCTTTCTGACAAGCTGGTTTACCTTAATTAAACTGGTGAGTGATTAATATGGACAGCTGATCTTGTGGCTTTAATGAGATGCATTTAGAGTTTTGTGTGAATAAGAGATGTCTCGAACCATCCCACAGGTTAATGGCAATACAATACTCTTATCACAGGCATGTATCTTTCAAATGGCTGGGTAGATGGTTAATAACACGTTTTAAAGCTTGATTTGAAACTTCTCTTAATGGGTTATTAGAAAATACGCAAGTCAGTGCCTATTTTATACAAAACTGAATTTTAATAAAATGTTTTTTAGGAAGAGACTGTCCAGTGATTCCATCTTGCAGTTCAGGTTTTCACATTATAAATAGATTGCAGACAGTTAAATTTTTTAGAAGTGTTTCAAGGGCATTTGAAAATAATACTTGAGCTGCGGTCTGAATTTTCTCTGGTGTTGCTGGAAATCCAAGTGCTGTTGTGCTGCCGCTGGGGGGGGAAACTTGAAGGAGGAGAAGAAACTGCTTGTTTCTACATCCCGGCAAAATGCAGTGTAAAATGTATGCTGGACTAGAAGCAACTTTGTCATAATTTATGCTGGTTTAAATAATTGTACGATGCGTAAATATAAAAGAGAAGGAAAAATCCCTGTGATTTGCCATGTCTTTCCAAAGACTAAAAAAAACTAAATTAGAAAGTATTGAAACTTTCTAATTGAAATTGAAACTTTGATACATGGATAAAATGCAGCTTTGTCAACTTCTGTTCCTAGTGCAGTGACTTTGCATTTTCACCAGGAAAGAGGAAAAGTGGTTGGAAAAGCAATTGTCATCTTACTTCTTTGCTTGGACTTGACGAGTTGCACTTGGCTTCTCTCTTTGTTTCCTACAGTGATTTTGTCAAAAAATAACTGCTTTGTAAACTGTTAAAAGGTAACTTAACAATAACACATTTTGTCAACGTTCCATGTCACATTGGGCTCTGTGAGGCAGGATGAAGGGAATTTGCCTGAGCTTTTGAAAGGATTCCCAGTTAAAAGACAGTGGAGGGCCATTAGGAGATCTTCCCACCACAATAGTTGTTTGTTTACTGTCTCCAGTAACTAATACACATTTAGCAGAAAAGTCCACATAAGCAATTTGCAAATATTTTAGAGTTCCTCACTAATAAACAGAGTATTTTCTTTTTAGCCAGGGAGTGACAGAGTGTTGTAGTACAGGCAAGCAGCTGTTGGTAAACCTGGAGCCTGGGTTTCTCACATTCTTCTGTTTCAGAAGGGATGGATCAGCGAATCTCTCTCTTGCTTTCAGCAACTGACTAAGAGGGCAGGAGCAGTACGAGGTGCTGCTTTTCTGTTGTTTTAAAAAGAACATTGTCAGCCCCTTGTTGGGGCTGGGAGCCCAATGGGACCGTTCTGATTTCCTCGCAGAGCAGCCAGCGCAGGGCTGAGCCTCACTCACCTCTTCCCGTCCCTGACTCCCGAATTCAAAGTGCCACCTCCAGGACAGAGTAGGTGGCTTTGATGCACTGTGGCAGAAATGACCTGGGCCTTTCCTGACTTTTCTGAAGATGTTAATAACATGGGAGAAGAAGTGTTTCTTTTGTTCCGGTTGTATTTCTGAGCTTTGTGAACTAAACTGTTCCCTGTGATATACCACAGATCAGCTTTTGCGAGGTATTAATTTGAGTTGGTCCGTGAGGGCTAAGAGAAGTGAGCCTCGTGTCATGAGGCTGATCTCAGCTGTACTTAGCTCTTTGTCTCAACTGGAAATTCTTAGGGGTCTGCAAATCAGAAAGGTCAGCAACTGGAGTATTAGAAACACTGATAGATAGTGCATGAAAATGAGACCTAACCTCTAAAATGAAAATTGACCTCTAAAATGAGAAATGAATCTCTATTGCCCTTGAACAACACCCTGATGGCATTTCTAAATCCCTTTAATTTTCCTTTACTTTGTGTGCATCTCTTTTAACTAGTGCAGAGACGGAGTCCTTTTAAAGTGAATCCTTTAGAAAATGCACATCATCGACTCCAGTGTAAATTTTAAGAGTGGCTTTTATGTCGGCAGAGGTGGGTGAATACCAAGCGCTTCCGAAGCTCTTGCCTTCGGAGGTGTTCTGTGGGAGTCCTGCCTCCCTCTTTGTTAGTGGTTGGAGATTTTAAGCTTTCTGGTGTGCTCAGGACATGGGAGGTTTGGTTCCTGTCTGCTCCTGGCCCTTCATGAACGTGTCTTTTAGGCTTGGCAAACCATACGACCTCTGCCTGCTTTTCTTTACCGGGGTGGTGGGTAATCCCTGGGTTTGAGCAGGGAGTTGGGTTTAAAAGCGAAGCTTTGTTGAGTTCAGAAATGCACACACAGAGCAACACACGTGGCAAGCGTTGCTGCTTTGTCCTAAAGACAAGTAAAACTGGATATTAGGAAAAATTTTCACACGGAAAGGGTTTTTAAGCGTTGGAAGAGGCTGGCCAGGGAAGTGGTGGAGTCACCATCCCTAGAGGCGTTGAAAAGCCAGGCAGGCGTGCTGAGGGACGTGGTTTAGTGACGGTTTTTGTCAGTGTTGGGTTGATGGTTGGACTCGATGACCTGAAAGGTCCCTTCCAACCTGGACAATTCTATGATTCCACGATGTTCGCAACTTTCTCCTGCTCGGTATTGCCCGTTGTCCGCTTTGCACATAGTTTGTCCTCCTGCTTCCAGCTTTTGGTAGGAGCAGCCTGGAGGTGGTGGTGGAGCTTCAGGCTGCTGGAGGTGGTTGCACTTGGTCGCAGGTTGTGTTTTTGCTTCTGTGGGAGACTGAGCTGGGGTTTTTTTGAAGGTCAGGGAAGATGTGAAGAGGTGAAGGAGGGAAAGCAAAAAAAGGATATGTTTCAAATCAAAGCCTTTTGATGCTAAAATTGCCTGACTCAAACTCTGTCTTCACACATCAGGGCTTAATGCTGATAGTGATTTACTTACACTTCCTAGTTAATAATTAGACATTGGGAGACACCATATATCACTCTTAATGGAATATATGGGGTCTGATGAGAGTTTTCTGTTTTGACTAATAAATTTTAACCAGAATCGCCAAGCTTAATGAAATATTACAGCTTCGGAAGTGTTTTAAGTCTTGCGCTGTGAAAACAGTGTTGCTTTATTCAGTAAATGAATTTATCATTCATTCTGTATCCTGAGCCCTGGCTGGCTCTGGAGCATGGGCTGAATGCAAGACTCTGAACTAGAAAGCGGAAAAACTAATCAAATCCTTAAAGACCAAAGGCAGCGAGGCAGGTCTAGACTGACTTTTTCAGTGGTAGCCTCTGGCTACATCCACTTTTATTTTAGTAACCATTGTTAGCATGATTTATAACTTTCGCTTCAAGACGTACACTATTTAGATGTAATAAGATGCTTCGCAGCTTTTATTTCTTATTTCCTAATTTCCCTCTTGTCCCTGCTCTTTTTTTACCTCTCCCCCGTCTTTGCCTCCCTCCCCTCTCCCCAGGAGTGTCCCCAGTCCTGCAGTTGATGCTGCATTGAAAGAACATTTCACTGTCAAGGTCAACAAGACTGGCTCTCCTCAACTGATGGCTGGTCGGCTGGTGGCCCGAGGGGATGACTGTGGGCAGGGTTCCATCTCCTGCTGCTGCACAAAGCTTTTCCTGGCTCCTTCTGGTGAGAGGATCCTCTGTGCACTAAGAGGATGTGCCCCCCAAAGAATATTGGGATCCCTGCTAAGTGATGGGAAATTGAACTACTCCTTTGCCCTTCACAGCCGTCACAGCTGCCTTTGTCAAAAGGAGAGGGATCCTGTCCAAAGATCCCGCCTGCTTCCCAGTACGGCTTTAGGAACCAGCCCCCCAAAATACATCTCCTGGACACTCAGTCAGTCGGCGAGGCAGCGGTCAGGCACTGGAACAGCCTGCCCAGGGAGGTGGTTGCATCACCATCCCTGGAGGTATTTAAGGAAGGTATAGATGTGGCACTTCAGGGCATGCTCTAGTGGCTGAGATTGTAGGAGGTTTTTTTGTGTGTGTGTGGTTGGACTCGGTGATCTCAGAGGTCCTTTCCAACCGTGATGATTCTGTGATGCTGTGGCATGGTTGTAAGACCTTGGTGTGTAGATTTGGTGGGCCACCAGGAAGATCAAGTCCTGCTGAAAACGTCTTGCTCCTTAGTTCTCTAAGGGCGTAGGACGTCTCTGCATCACTCTCTTCTGGTGCCTCAGCCTCTGCCGTTACCACTCAGCAGTTTTTTCCGCGCATCGTGCCGAGGAAGCACAATAAGAGGAGACAGTAAACACACCTTATTGCCGGTACAGGAAGAAACCACTAAAACCTTGCTGCACCGTTTCTTGCTGCTGTTAAAACCCTCCCTCCCACCTTGCTTTTGACAGAATATTGACTAGGAACCAAGATCCCATTTCTGCTTAGCCTTAAGGGCAGCTGTTTACAGAGTGGCGGTGTTACATAGGTTTACTGTGTCGTATGTCTGTGTAACACTGGATTTGGATCTTGTATTTAGCTGCCAGAAGTGACTGTGATGAAGTGGGAGAGATAAACTGATAGATTGTGTGCCAGAAAGATGTTGGGAATCAATCAGATAAAGGGGGCAGAGAAGTAGCTTGCTGTTTGCTAGTGATAATAAACCGGTGGTCTCATTTCTTGGAATTTTTAACAGTAATTGCTGCAGCAATAATCTCCAAAAATAAGCAAATAGAAAAAAAAGTCATGGCAGGTTTTTAATTATGCTTGAATCACTCTTTTATGTGCGATGTGATGTATGCCTTGAAGGAGAGGAAAGATGTGGACAGGTATAAATATTATCTCTGTTGCTTGAGTGTCTCTTATTTGAAAATAAAAAGGGTGATAAAATGATACCCATCTACCTTTATGCCATTTTTCTTTTTGGGGTGCATGCCTTTTCCCTCCCTCACTCCAGTTGTATCCTTAAAGTGATCAGAAACTGGGGGGGTCAGCGTATTTCTCCCATAGCACTGTGCCTGCAGCAGCGTTGGTGCCGGGGCAGGCGTCCGAGGGCAGGCTGTGCTGGGCACAGTGGTATCCAGAGCTGAGCTGTGCTCAGAAATGACGTCCTCTCGCTTGAGCTGCTCTGGGAGGATGTGGAGCTTCTTTCTTCTCCTCTTACCTGTCTTTGCGTGCTGTCTTGGACTGGGTGAAGATGACAGGCAGGGCCATGGCTGCTCCCCAAGCCCTGCTTTCTTACCGTACCTTGAGCGACCATTGCAGTCCAGTTCTCCCACTTCAGGAAAGGGATAGGGTGGAGGAAAAGCATCTTTCATCCTTTTGTCTCCAGCATCTCTGTGGAATGGCCTGGACTCCCGGGTTTCCAGGTGGTTCTCTTTCGGGTCCTTTCTGAGCTGTGGCAGTAACTTCACTAGTCAGTAAAATGTCAGTGTCTAGAAAGCAGCACGTGCCCCTCAGTTTTGTAGGGTTTGTTTCTGTTCTTTGTGTTAATATGTTGGCTAATACCCAAGGCACAGCACGTACAATTTACAGTGAGTGGTGATAAACATATAGCACCGGCCGAGTATCCAAAAAAGGCTGTTCACAATATTCTTTGGCTGCAGGAAGCAAAAAGGACAAAACTCAACCCTCAGGACATGAAAAGAAATAAAAAAGCTTGAGCTGCCTGAGTATTCCTGCTCTAGCTATAAAAGTTATTTTGCTGTGCTGTTCCTGAGAGTGAGCGTTACTGCCCAGCAACACTTGGCTTCTCTGGTGAAGTGCTTCAGTGCCCCCCTGCCTTCCCCACTTGAAGCGTGGGGCCTTGGAATTTTTCCCTTGGAAAACTCTTTTGCACAGAGGAAATGTTAAAAAGCCTTGGTTCTTGGCTTGGGGCTTTCTTGGGAGTTTCAAGTAATGAGGCACACAGGTTCCCTTGGGAAATTGGCAGCTAATTCCTTAAGTCTTCTGAGAAACCCGTGAACCTGTTTGCATTAACGTATCTTTTTAATGGGATTGTTTTCTTTCTTCTAGCTCCTTCGAGAACTTATAGAACGTAAAACCACTTCATTGGACCCCAACGATCAGGTAGCAATGGGCAGGTAAGTGGGAAGTTGTCTGTAACATCCCTAGCTTCACTCCAGAAGTGCAAAACTACCTGCGGGCTTCCAGTCCAGCTTGTTGTAGAGGGCAACATTTTGAATGACCCTGGAAAAAGCATCTGGGTGTTAGAAATTGTATAACGAATTATTAAAATGGTATGACATCAGTCAAGAAAGCCGTTCTCTGTGACGTACACACTCCTTAGTTGTGGATCACACTGGCTGCCCAGGAGTTTGCAGCCTTTGAGCTGGGCCCTGCTTTGTCTGTGATCCCCTGAAGATACTTTCTGGTTGTAGAAGGCTTGCTCCAGACTCAATATTTCTTTCTCAGTGGTTCATACAGCACAAAGGGAATCTGTAGAGGGGTGTCTTAACTGACCCTTGTGAGAGGAAACTAGAGAAAGCGTCTGTCTGCAGCTGAAATTTGGCCTTTTCTCATTGTGAGCTCTGATTTCTCATTGTATTAGAGGAGCAAACCTTCTGTCGTGAGATCCGTTACAGCAACTCCTCTGTGCTCACTCCCTGCTGTAAGAAAAGATAGTATACAATTAAAACAATATTAAGGAAAGTTTCCTGCATGCAGAAGTAAAATGTAATTCCATGCAGGGAAGCTCTTATTTCTCTGTTTAATTCCATGGTTAGAAAATAAAGAATCTTCCAAATACCACTTAATGAACAGTGTGCATTTAAATAGCCGTGGGCTATGATTTAGGAAAGTGTAAAAGCAGAGGAAGGCTGAAAATAGGGGTATGAGTACAGGAGGGGGAGAAAATGCATTAGGAAATTTTGTGATGGTGAAATAACTTTTATACTTGTAAAATATTACCCAAATTTTAGTGCAATGTGTCAAATTTATTTTGTGTATGTCTGGAATATTATGGAAAGCTATTCACTATAATTTAACATGATATAGACAAAATTACATTTAAGTGGTGATTACATTGTACATTTATCTGACTTTACAATAAAATAGATTACAGTAATTAAGATTATATTAAGATTGCAGTAATTGGATTTTGCTAGATTTTTTTCCCTGATGTCGAGTTTTCATTGTATAAATCAGGTAAGATGACGCTCATTTTCGTGAAAGAAAAAATATTTATAACTGCTAGAAGTTTTCCTCTGCTGAAAACTTCTTTGACTTGATGAAGTTCTGTTGGAGGAGTTGAGCTCTCCTAAACACAGGCAGGGATCAGACAGCACTTTCTGAAAGCGTTTATTGCTTTTCTTTCTTTTGTAGTTTTGTGTAGTAATAATCGGAGTGTTATATAGGACTTCTCGCTAGATTTGCCAGGTTTAGGTCAGAGATGGTGGGGAGAAATACTTGCTTATACTTTTCAATATAGTTTGCAAAACAGAGGGAGGAAATAAATTCAGAGCATCTACTGCACCATGGTAATTCTCTTCAAGAAGTTAGCATAACCTGTCTGACTTGAAGAATCAATTTAGGATATGGCAGACCACCTGTTCTCTTATGGGCTTTCTATATGCAGAACAGAGGCCCCAGTAATCAGAGCAGAAACAAAAGAGCAGTATCTGTAAATATAAAGACTTTTTTTACAGGTTTTTAGCATTTATATTTTGTAAGATTTTATTTTTAATTCTAAAGATTCCTGAGGTTCCGATCTCCTTCACTTGGGTAAATGCAGTGGGTAGAAGGGCTGGGAAGGGCCTCAGACCCCAGGGTACCTAAAACTCATTTTTCTAGTGGCCCTAAAAGTTTTGTAATGATTGTTTTGCATTCCTCAGGCAATGGCTGGCCATCCAGAAGTTACGAAGCAAAATAAAGAAGAAAGTGGACAGAAAAGCCAGTAAAGGAAGGAGAATCCGGTGGGTGACAGCTTTTGCACGCAAAGAGAAGTTCTGGTTTTGCCAAATTAAGTCTGTCTGGGCTGTGTTGGCTCTGGGGTGCGTTAGTAGGGTTATTCCGGCCTTTTAGGGCAGGATGTCTTGCTCTGGGGCATCCACTGGGGAGTCTTAATGTTCTTTGAGCCTGGAATAAGGGCTTGGTTGGATGCAACCTGTGAGCTTTGCCCAGGTCAGTCTTGGCAAGAGTGTTCATTGGTCTCAGAGGCCACAGGAGAGAGGTGTTCAAGTGTCCCTAAGCAATTTGGGGCTGTAATTTCTAGTGAAAGCCAGTAGACACCTCTTGTGCAATATATATTTAGCTGACTAAAACATGGGTAGCATCTCTAGGGGAAGATGTGCAGAAATGCCTCTGTGAGGTAGGTGTCCATTTCCTACTAACTAGTTGTCCATCGGAATTTGGTGTTTAATCTCTATTTTCCTAAGTCCCACTGCAGCTTTCTTTAGCTTTGGAGCATTTCACATCCTGACTCCTGGATCGCTGATTTGGGTTAATCTCTCCTGTTGTGTTTCCAGTGGAAGAATCTCCCACGCAGTAGGGTGGAAAGGGAAGCAGACGGGAGAGGGATAGGGTTGTTTTTTTCCCCCCACTTTGCAGAGCAGATCTATTAGTCTCCCTGAGTTTAGCGTGACTGCGTGATTTGTAGCGGAGGAGGTGTTTGTGGCAGGGAGGCACGCTGAAAAGCTGCACCGCTTCCTGAAAAATCCGCAACATTAACCATCCTTTTGTGAGTAAACTATAAATCGTGAGTTTAGATGGCATCTGATAGAAAGTCAGTGGAGTCAGTCTGGGTCAGGCCTGGCATAGCAATTTTTAAGATAGATGTCATAAGATAATTTATTAAAAGAGGGAAGAGCTACTTTGTTGGCCTGAAAAGCCTATAATTATTGACTATCAATATTCTTTTCTGTCAGCATCACACATAATTGGATATATTCATGATTCAGTCAAAACTACTGACAACATCACACAACTGAGTCAGACTCGTAAACCTCCAGGAATAATGGGGAAGTCTCTCATTGTGTGCAATCTGTGGCTTCAGCATTCCTGAGACATCAGCTATCTCGCCCAGTCAATTGCCTCTTAGGTCTTAGGTGCTTTTTTTTTTTTCTTCTTTAAATAAAAGTTGCACTGACCCTGTAGGGAAAATATCAATAAAAGAAAAAAGTCTGTGTTTAGAATTAACATGCAGTTAAACTCCAGCATCTTTTCAGAATAGTCCAGTAGAGCCCAAATGGGCGTTTTTAAATAGTTGGTTCTTCCCCTGAGGGACTCAGTGTCTCCCCAAGCTCATCACTTATCCTCTGTTCTTTTTCCTTCTCTGAAGTTGGGGCAGCACTTGTTTTCCTGAAGGACTTTGAGATCCTGGAGAGCAAAGTATCAAACACTAAGTTTCATCTGCCTCCATAATTCTTCCTTTTTAGCAATCCGTTAGCAAACCTTCGATATTACAGCATGTTTGGATGAAATGCACTAGTTATCATAGGGTCTGAGGATCTTCAAGTGCTTTCAAAAGCAGTTGATGTTCTACGTGACATAAGAACCTGTCCCCTTCATAGCCTGGGAAATTGGGGCACTGGGAGGGAAGTGAGCTCATCCAAAAACTCCACGATTGAGCTTAAAAAACCTCGTGCCTCGAACTCTGCTGTCCCTTGCTGGGACATGCCTTTTCTTGAGGGAGATGTTTGCACATCTATTTTTCACGTCGGGGATTTCTGGTCCTGCGCTGCTGCAACATGGGGTGTCTGTCAATGAAATTAAGTATTTTTATACCCTGCCAGACTGGGATTTTTGAAGTCCTGATTTAAAAAAAAAGTGACAGTAATTAGTTCTCGACAAACAACTCTTGTCAGAGAATTTATCAGAACTGCTAAGTCCCCTTGCCAGGGGACGCAGGCTGTCCCTGGATAAGCTTTGATCTGCGTGAATCCATCAGTTATTAATGTCTCATAAGTGAACCATTTCATAGTCCAGCGTGTTGACCCCATGTTTGCTGCAGTACGAGCCCTGCGCAGCCGTTCTGCTCCCTGACTCCATCCTCACAGCGTTGGACCAGGACAGTTGCTTCCATGAGGAGTGACAAAGTCTTGATTGTGCAGAGAAGCCCTTGTGTGTGTGCTGTGCCTGAAGAGCTGTTCTGAAACAGTCTTGTGAGCTGAAAATCCCCTCCAGGGAACGTTCCCGCATAAGCAAACAAAAGGGAGAGCAGAGGTGACAGAGTGGAAAGGTGATCCTGGGCAAATGCTTGTGAATCCTTTTACCTGCTATTTGTCAAGCTCTAAAAATAGCAGCAGCTCGGATAAAACATTTCAGACTTGGGTAAGCGGCGTGGTAGTGTACACCAAAACCAGCGGTTTGGAATCCCCTGCACTTGGACACCAGGGCTTAAAGCCACCTTTTCATTCAGAGTTTTTCAGTAGTCGGTTAAATTGTATATGTCAGGTCCTGGAATGTAAGTCATGAAAAGCTACTGCGAGTTCCTAGCCCAGTGTGGAAAGTGGGAAGTGGGTGTCATGTCTGGAGGTGCAGTACAGCTCGCAGAAATATTTTGGTGGCTCAGAAGCTGAGCCAGATGCAGCGCTGTATCGCCTTGGACATGCTCCATCTCCTCCTTGCACAGGTCTTTTTCCTGCCTCCTCCTTTGCGTGTTTTTAGGTGCTCCATTTGTAAGTTATTCAGCATAAGACTTTCCAGCCCCCAGGTATGGCTAGCAGAATAGGATTTTGATAGCCTTTGGGGCCCTGGATAGCATAGAGCAAGGAAAAAGTGGTAGCAGATGGATGCTTGGGGAGGTCTGACGCTCTGACGGTTCTGCTGCCTGCAGTGGGCTCTCTGGGCACAAGTTCCAGAAGGTGATTAAGACACCAGCTGAACAGAAGGCTGAAAACGAGTTCTTGTTTCTCTGTCTCTGACTTTTCAGGGGTGTCTGTCTGGGAGTCTGATTAGTTACTCACACACAATTAATGGATGCTGTATGTCCTCTTTGTAGCTGTGATAAAAAAAGGATTTGCTTGCTATTCAGCTCATTGTATCATCTGATTACTCTTCTGTCCATGTTCTAAGAAAGGAGGAGGAGGGAAGTGGGGGGGGAATTGCCAGCTACAACTAGTGACTCATTAGATACCAGCCACCAGGAAAGCCAGTGCTTTGCATTTTGGTGGCTGGGGTGTTTCTGTTCAAGCAGGAACATTTCCTTTTCATTAATAGTTACTAATGCGCTGCCTGCTTATTTCCTGCGCTGTTCAGGTACCATGTCCATAGCAAGCTGGTGAGCTTCATGGCACCTATTGACCACTGTACAATGAATGATGATGCCAGGTGAGTAATAGATTAATTACGTTTCTCAAATGGCTTCATGACAGCGTGATATTGACCTGTTCTTCAGCCTGTCGCCCCCTCCATTTCTTCTTATCAGTTAACCATTTGTCACTGGCATCATAGCCTGGGTGTCTTGGTCGCATCTGTCCGGGCAGTCTGGCTGAGCTTCACTCTGTAATTACTGTGACACCAAACAAGAAATTTTCATAGATTTCCATACCTACATTTTGATTCCTGCTTTAAAACTCCTCTGATTTTGAAATCTTTGCGTTTTATGGAATTATTTTGGAAATAGACAATGAAGTTATCTGGTGTCTTCAGGTATAATCAAAACTTACAAAGAACTTGTCTTTTAACAGAAATGGCAACTGGTTTAAATTCTGTTTCGTGTGCATTTACTTAGATCAGTTAATAACTGGAATAATTCGGCCAAGATTCACTCAAGACCTAAATGTTTCTTGTGTTTATGTCTGTTTAAAGAATGAAGTATTTTATTGGAAGCCTATAATGTTTTAATATGCTAATTAGTAAGAAAATATTAATGAAGTTTTGTGCATAGCTACCAGATACTTTTTCTACATATGCACCCATATTTCTTAAGTATTACATTTTTAAACTAAAGCTCAAAATGCTGAGTTTTTTGTGGGAAGAAGGTGGAATAATTTTTCCGGTGAATGGATGTAGAAGGCTTGAGAAACAACTTTCCCCTGGGTTGTGGAACATGTTTGTGCTTTGTGAGAGAGAGATGTCGTTTGTCTGTTTGCGAAATGGAAACCAAATACCTGCTGTTCTCCGACTGCTGCCTTTTGGGATATTGCACAGACTTCTGGATGAGAGAGAGCTCTCCACTAAGCTGCCACTAAGGTGTTTTGTGTCCACAATAGACTTGTGCCGTTTCATCGTGCATCTCTCAGAGTTTCTTTACTCTTTTTTCTTTTTTTTTCCAAGTGAGAAAACGGCTCTGATTTCTGAATATTGGCTAGATCCTCTTGCCACGAAATAAACGTGTTGGATGTGTAGGGTGAAAGCTATTCCTCCAGCCATGTTGGGTGGTCAGTTCTGCCATCCCCGTACCTGGATCCTGGGAAGAGAGGGACACAACTGGCTTGGGCACTGTGAGATTAGACATTTTTGGTTATTTGGCAAATAAATTAAGTGCATTTTTGTTTCTGATACGCAGGGCTTGAGCCAGCAGCTGTTTGTGCTCCCCAGCTGTCAAGGACCTCCTTACCTGTGTGGAATTGGTGTCTTTGCTGGTTTGGATAGTCCCAAATCAAACGTGGGGCAGAACAGACACACACGTACCATCCTGTAGAAATGGTTCTGGGATGTGCTGCTCCTTCCCCTCATCTTTTTGTCTGAGGGTAATTAGCAGGTGGCATATATGTGTTTGGGAAAAACAAGTTCATAACTGTTTTCATTAATAATCTGCATGACTCTAGCATTTTTCTAACTTAGTATTATGTCCAGTTGACTGGTTACTACTTATGCTCTGAGAATTTCAAATTAGGTTAGAGTGTCTGTAGTTCTTTTGCATATTATACATATTGCACCATCCTGCAGGTAAGGCAGGTGCACGGACTCCTGCTCTGGCCCCAGAACGAAGGCAAGCTCAGCTTGTGTGAGGGAGAGGAAGGTGAAAAAAAGTAGTGAGACTGATCCTCATAACGTAGGAGTTTGCTGTCCCCAGAGGTGACATTGCCTCCTCCTTTGCAGTCCACCGCACTCCACAGGTTTCAAAAGTTGCATAGAAAATGCATTCTATAAGCCAGAATCCTCCAGCAGGTCAAGGCAAACGTGAAGTGCCTCAAAACAGCTGGGAGAGGGGAGTCGTTCTGCACAATGGCCTTCTTGGGCCTCAGCTGCCCTTCGTTTGGCTCCCATCATCATAACCCTCATCCCCTCACTCGTCGGGAGGCACCTTGAGTCCACCACGAGCTGCGTGGGGCCTGGCTGACCCTGGGAAGCTGTCACAGCTGGTGGGGTGCCATCTCCGTTGTGCTGCGTTGCCGCAGTTATCATCGGGGTAGGGACAGAGCGTGTGACACTTGGTTTGCTGAAAATGTCTCCCGGGGCTTTTCTCCACGTTGAGCGGGTTATTACATCCCTCGCGTGTGTTACGGGTTCTTTGGTGGCAACAGCTGCTGCTGCTTATTGTCTGACTGCGGGAACTTAGTCCGTACATTAAGTTTATTAGTCGCTTTGGAGGCCCGCCATACTTTGCATTAATGGCATTTTAGGCGCTGGTCTCCCGCTGTTGGTGCAGCCCCGTCTAGAGCGAGACGGTCGGTTGGTGTGTTCGCACACCAGGGAGTGTGCCCAAGGGTTCTCCCGTGTGGGCAGCCCTACCCCAGTCTGCCCAGACCAGGCTTCCCAGCAGACCCTGAGCATGGATGGGTTCTCTTCCCAGTTCTGCTGGTGCCTTCGGGGATGACCTTGAAGAGGTCACTCTGTGTTTCTGTCACTGATTCCCCTTCTGCGCAACCGAGGTCTGCTGCTGAGAAGTGCCTGTAAAAAACACGGGTTTAATAATAGTAGAATTATTTCATTTTTTAACATCCGTAGGAAAGCTTTAGTTTCAGACAAGAGCTACACAAATAGAAGCCTAAGCTTTCCTCACTGTTTGCCAAAGTACCTGCTGGTTACCTGTAACACAAAGAACATGCCTTACATTTGCCTAGTGCAGGCATTACGGTCTTCCTTAAGCAGTTTCTCTGCAGCTTCTTCCCCACGGGATGTGCTTTGCCATTGTTTAGTCCTAATGTTGAGCTTGAATTTCCCTCTGCTGTAATTTAGGCCTGTTATTTATTTTCCTGTTCCATGTGGGCTTTAAGAACAGATTCTTACTTCCTCTGTGCATCAGCCCTTCCACATTTGGGTGGGAATTCTTGCTTTGCATGCCGAAAACCTGGGCATTATTTAGTTTAGCTTCCTTCCTTCCCTCCCTAGTTTACACCTTTTGTGCTTGCATCCAAAGATAAAACATATTCAAAATATTGGAGTGACCAGTGTCTGGAATTAGACCTCTAGGGGTGTTTTGGGTCAGCTGGCCCAAAATGAAGATATCTGCTGCTACCAGTCATTTTGAAAATCAAAGCCACTCTCTAGGGGTCACTTCACATCCCAGTTTAAAATGCCCCTGCACTTGCCATGGGCCATAATACCTCTCTAGCAGCACACGGCCGTGTTGGACAAGGCAAGAAGGATTCAACATCTGCTTTAAACTGCGGGTGAATTAAAAAGAAAAGACCAGGCCTGTACGCATGAGAGGGAAGCAGTAATGATAACAGCTTTCCTTTGTGACAGAAGAAGGTAATTTTATTGTTTGCAAGTGTGAATTACCAGATTGAAAATGCGAGTATACACTTCACAGTGATGTGATCGTGCTCTGAGCCAGTTTTTTTTTCCCTGGTCAGGCACTTAAAAGGCATGACCCCAAAATAAATACACATCTGAACAATGAGGTGCTCTGCATTGTAGTGTGAGAAATTTTAAAGTGTCAGTGAGCTGTATATAAAAAAAAAAAGGGTTGTAGAAACAGAGCTGGCAGAACATTGCCTTTAAGTTCTACCAGCGGGTACAGTGGCAGGTAGGGACCTGGAAAAGGCCAGTAAAGAAGTATATATGTAGAGATTTGGAGGGGCAGAAGCCTGGGGGTGTTGTGTAGAGTCTGGGGAGGCGAGGGGTGATGGAGTTCTGGTTGTCCCTTGGCTGTGCCCAGTCCTTGCTCCCCGTGGAGAACAGCACAAGCACTTTGTGACTGGGCAAAAGCAGAGGGGAGTTGTCTGTGATGTTTCCTCGCTTTACTTGCTGTCAGTGCTTTTGAAGGCACAAGTCTGTAGCAGTGTAACAGCTTGTCTTTGCTGTATATTTAAATAGCTAATGCTGCCTAGGAACACATTTCTGATTCTCTTGGACATTTAAGCCATTTTACACAACTCTGGCTGTGCAGAGAGACCTTAAAATAGTGCAAGGAACCGCTAGCCCTCACCTGAAGGTCCCTGTGTGGTGGTGCTGTGGCTGTGGGATGCCCAGGACTTCTAGGGATCTGGCACGTCAAGTTTATCGCTTCTCGCTGGCTGGGAAACAAAGAGCAGATGCGTATGAGGAGAAACAGCCCGAGCGCCGTGTGGAGAAGGGGATGAACAGTCACTCCCCAGTTGTTTTACAGCCTGAATTGGGAGAAAAGAAATGTACAAGTATAATAACTGCCTTTGTCAACATCACTGCCACTTTCTTTCTTATTCTTGCTGCTGGTTGGAATAATAGCATTCGTGCAGGCAATTAATCTTCCTCTTGCCAGTTTTTCATGCACCCTATCCATGGGCATGGCTGTTTAACCTTGTGCTCACATATATTATGTTGTAATGTGTGGGACACTGGTGGCCTCAAGCCCTCCTCTATTTTAACCCCTCTTTGGTAGTATTTTAAAACATACACTGGAAAGTGATTTTTATGGTTATCTTGGGGTATATGTTTATAGACTTAAATACATTTATAGTACTCCTGGGCCAGGGTTTTTCTAATCGGTCCAAGGTCATTGCTATGTAAATGGGCCTGCCCTAAGCCAGGGAACCTGAAGGCAAAAGCTTGAATGTAACTGCGCTGTGGTGGTTGTCCAGAGGAGAGTGTCGCTGTCTCAGGCAGGAATTACTCAGGATTGATCTCCCTCTGGTTGTGATTCTCCTGGTTTTGAGGGTGGCATCATGTGGGTGCCACTTCTTGGACTTGCCTTGAAATATTCTGTTCCCATCTGCACGACCCGGTGTACATTGCTGATCCCATTGCTCTGGTATCTGTCTGGTATCTACTCATCCTGCAGTACCACCATGTGCAACAGAGCTGGGGAGATGCCAGTCGTCTTCTCTGTTTTACATTTTGGGAAACTGGGCACGGAGGAACGAGAGCCCGTGTCTCCAAAGACGTTTGGGTCCAGAAATCCATGAGTCAGGAGCCCCAGTGACTTGCCAGAGGTGACACAGCAGGTCGGGGCCAGAGCTGTAGTTGAACCCACATCTTCCATGCTGTCACCTTCAGCTGGCCCAGCTCTGAACAGCTGACTGTTTTCAGGAGATCAGGCATCTGTGAACTCACAGAAAGCTCCAGTGCTTGGCCGATGTATTTCTTTGTGGGCAAACTGGGGCTAGAAGTTCCCACTGAAGGCCTGCGGGTCCATGGGCAAGCGAGAATATTTTCAGTGTGTGCAGAGATGCCGTATCTGCAGGAGTGGATCCTCTGAACAGCCTGGTTGTGGCAAGGTCAGGTAAACACTGTGTTCCTGGGAAGAGCTGTGTGGGGATTTGGGGTTTGTTATATCTCTCTGTCAGCTTTGATATATAGATCTTCAGATCTCTGCACTGTACATGTGTGTGTGGAACAGAGACTAAACACAGACACTTTAGAAAAAGGTATAATATCAAATTACTGCTAAGTTTGATGAACATCATTATTTCACCTCTGGAGGACGGTAACTTGCAGGAGAGACGTTCTTTAAGGACACGGATGTTTGGTCCAAACACCTTTATCTCCCAAGACGACTCAGGATATTCTGACAGGTAAAACAAGATTGTGCAAATATGCAACAGTGATCTAATCAGCTGGAACAACAGCAATATTTTAACTGGCGCTACCTTTTAACAGCATCATTAAGGGCTCTCATTACTCTTTTATTAGAGGCTCACTCTATTTCTTATCAGATTACAGAATGAACATAACTCATGGCACTGATTTGATCTCTTGTTAAAGAGGATTACAGCTTTGCATTAACTTGGATTGACACGGTTTATAATTTGCTGTTGATACACATGCTGGCGGTGTCGCATGTTTGACCCCCTCCCCACGGCACCGCGGAGGAAAAGGACACCCATACATCATCATTAAAGATGGCACCCAGCGCAGAAATGGGAGGCAAAAGGAGGCTTTTCCGCAGTAAAGTCAGGCAGGACAAAAGAGACGCGTTCTCAAGTGCAAGCTGAAATTCCAAACAGGGATTTGTAACTGGGTGAAGGTGGGGGAGAGTATATCGGCTTTTAGATAGGTTGCTTTTTACCTCGGCAAATGGTTCTTCATTACAGAGGAGGACTTTGCATCTGTTACGAGCCAAATTAGAGGGAAGAAGATGGCCGTAATGGGACTGTGTCAAAGCCTGCAGTTCCACCCACAGCGTGAGGCACGGAATCTTTTCCTTGAGCTGGGGAAATTTCCCCGGCTCTTAGACCTCCCAATGTTGTGATTGTCACCAGTTAGGGAACTGGTCCCTGCCTTGGGGCAGTATGGACCGTACACCCCCAGCTGATGCCATTAGTTTAGCCAGATAACCTGGGGTGGAAGTTACCTTAGTGTCACCTCCCTGGTTTGTAGGAACCCCAGGCAACTGGGGCTTCAAGCTTGGGCTGTGTGGTGTGTGTGGCTCCCTTCTTCCAGCTCCCGTGTGTGCGTTTTCTCTGTGTATTTATTTGGTTTTTAGCATATGGTCAAGTTCCAGCAGACTGTGCTGTAGCACAGATGCCTGTATATACCTATATATAAATATATACAGTCTCTCCACACCTGTGGGGGTACATTTTGTGTTTGGCTTTGGAAGTGCAGACTCAGAGGCGGCAGAACTGAGCTCGGGGCAGGAGTCACTGCCTGAAATCCCACGACCAAGTGCAAGAAATGAAGCCCATCGCCCCAGAGCCCCTTTGGCCTCAGGTAGATGCTCGGAAGAGCATCCAGCCCACTCTTGTTCTTGCCCAAGCAAACCGGTGCCTGCTGGGAAGCTGAATTAAGACAGAGATTATCCAGCTGCCGGTGAGGTTTGGATTAGAGCGTCTCCCTTGGATTCCGCCAGGATGTTGTGTATTTTCCCAATCAGCATTCTCACTCCTGGACTTATTGCAGTTGCTTTGTCACAGTGTGTCTTGCTGCAGGCAGAGGGGGTACGTAGTAGGAAATCCTGGTATTAAAAGATTAATTTACTTATATGACAAGAGTTTAATATTTAAAAAAATTATAAAAAAAAAAAGTTGGTGAGATACCAGCCTTTAACTTAGCTCACTTTGTACTTCGGGTATTAAAACACCATGAGACTAGATTAATGGAGGAATTTGGGCTCTGCGGTTGTCAATCCAGTACGTTCACTACGACAGAAGCTCCTGAAAGGCGGCAAAGCCCTTCTTTCTGCAACAGCTGAACCAGCGGCTTCTGTGCTGCGGCACAAACCTCGGGTGAGGAGAACTCTTCCAAGCTTGTGTAGACACAGGTTGTCCTGCTTTGTATTGGCTTTGTTTTGGGAAACAAAGAGATTAGGTGGAGGGCAGCCTCTGAGCGTGCAGTGCTGTGACATTTCAGAGAAAACGGGTGTTTCTGGCGCGAGGCTGCGGGTGGGAGCCCGAGCTGCTCATCGGGGCTCTGTGGCTTCTGGAAGAGCCCCCTGGTCCCCTCTCGGGTGCCTTGGGGGGAGATGGAGGGACTGTCCTGGGGAGGTGATGTGTACCCTGGTGCTCAGTGGTGGGGAGACCTGAGCTGTGCTGGAAACTGGGAAAAAAACCCACGTGTTGTCCCATGAAACTGAACCTTCTTGTCTTGGCTGTTGGTCCCGAGGCACCATGGCTTCGGGATCGTTGTGCCCTTTCTGTATCCTTTTGTTTGGTGGATTTTATCCCCCTAACCTTTGACTCAGCCTCAGAAGTCAGCTCATGTAGATGCAGTTAAGCATCCCGTATCGCTGTTAACCATGGCCGTTAGACGGGTTGATATTTAAACAAGGAGTTTTTGTATGTTCTGAAGCTGGCAGCAGTGAAGCGGTGTACGTGACCCCGGTTAGTGCCAATGGGCTGAAATCATCGTGTCCCAACATTTGATGTTTGACATCCCGAGTAAGAAGACAGACGCCTCTGTTATGGAAATTTCCTTTTTAAAGGGAAAAAAAATAACCTGTTAAGAGCTGCAAGATGATTTGTCGTCCTTCCTTTGTGAGACAATTTGTCTTCTCCTGCATCAAATCTGTTATAAAACAGGCAAGCTGTGAAAGAGGGAAATCATCCTAGGAATATGGGATGTTAAGGTACACAAAGAATGGTCCCCTCCGTGCGCCTGTGTGCACGTCTGCGCAGGGCACTTCACATGCGGCATTACAGTGGCTGCTCTGCTCAAATACCCATCGAAAAACAGAGACCGAGAAGGCAACATTTTATGAATTTCATGGGGAAATTAAAGCTGCTGGAAAGCGTGCCAGCGGAGCGAGCTGGAGCTTTCTGAACCTCCTGGCGTTCTGCTACTTCTCTAGCCTCTTGTCCACGGCTTTTCTGCTTTGTGCTGTAAAAGCTCAAGTGAAAATGTGAATGCACATCCGAAATCGGGATGAGAGAGGTGCCATCTCATTAACGCTGTCCTGAGCTCAGGGCTGGTGAGCAGGCAGATGGCTGGGTGCTGGTGTAAGGGGGAAATGTTCAAAATCGGTGACAGAGGTGGCAGGTCTGAACCCCGGCTCCGGTTAAGTTTGGGGGGACGGTACCTCAAGCAGCAGCCCCTCTGTCTCTGCTGCCCTCCCTCTCCCCACCCCACCCTCAGCTCCGGCCTCACAAAATGTGCAGAGTCCCTTTGTTTAGGGCAAGAACCAGCTTTCTGAAATATTTATAAATCTTTGTGCCTGGTCTCATGAGACAAACCAGAGGTCACATGTCACCTTTCGTAATTTAAAGCCGTGGGGCTAAAAGCATTTGCACAGACTTGAAGGACCCAATCCTGACCTGCCGGAGCGAGAGGGAATTGCGGCAGACCTTTCTGAATCTCCTTCAAGCGCCGGGCACGGTGATGAGAGCCGTCTGGCTCTGTAATTTATAGCCAGAGTCGCGCGCTCCGGTTTTGGGCCGTGGCGGGGAAGCGAGTGAGAGAGTGCCATCTCGTGGGGCTGCCTTCCCGGCCACGCTGCCCGCACCACACCGCACCACACCGCACCACACCGCACCATGCTGTCTCTCGCTGTACCACACCGCATCTCGCTGCACCACACGGTACCGTGCTGCATCCCACCGCATCGCACCATACCGTACCGCATCACGCTGCATCCCACCACACCGCATCGCACCGCACCACGACACACCGGGCCACATCACACCACAGCACATCGCATCTCACTGTACCACATCACACCATACCGTACCGCATCACACCACACCGCATCACACCACACCGTATCGCATCACACCGAACTGCATCTCACCGTACCACGTTACGCTGCACTGCACCGCATCGCACCATACTACCGCATCTCACCGCACCACCCATCACACCGCACCACACCGTACCGCATTACACTGCACCACACGATACTGCATCACACCGCATTGCACTGCACCATACTGCATCGCATCACGCCACACCGCACCATACCATGCCATGCCATGCCATGCCATGCCATGCCATGCCATACCATACCATACCATACAACATCACACCGCACCACGTCACATCACACCCGCACCGCACCACGGGCCGGACACCCAGCGGCACTCTGCTCTGCGTTTCAGAAACCTCGCTATAAAAAACACGGGTGTTTTAATTCCGCTCTGATGATTGCCGCTGCTCGTTTTGCTCCACGGCATCAGCCATAGCCTGGGTTTGTCACTTTGGACGTACCAGCGTGGGCAACACGTGTCGGAAGGTGTGCGAACAGAGAGCCAAACCCACACCCCACACACACCACGTTTAGGGTAATGCCTTCAACTAGAAATTGATAAATAAAAGGCTTCACCTTGCTTTCTTTCCCTGGGTACCTGCTCTGCTTGCTGGGCACCTAGCAATCTGAATTTCATGCTGGCGGACAAAAGATTCCTTAGGGTGCAGACAGAAAAGTTTTCCAAGGAAATGATTGGCACAGCCCGCTTCAGTTTCCATCACAGGACGTGTGTTTCCATCCTCCCGTCCGTGGCCGTTCATGCTCCATCTTCCGCCAGTTTTTGTGAATTAAAAATTCATTGCTCCCAATGGAGGATGTCAGTAGGAATGGGGTAGTATTGCTTGGGGCATATTCTAAATTATCTTCTTTTCTTTTTTTTTTTTTTGCCTGGAAGAAGAGAAGACGTAAGAGGTACATGGGATACATGGGAAAAGGTAGAGAAATTTGTTGGAGGGTGTTTTTATATGAACAGCACAGCAGCGACTCGGGCAGCATTGCCACGTTAACAGCACTCTGAAAAAAACCCAAACACCAGAAACTGAATTTTCCCCCTTAATATTGTTCTTTTAGCAATTTACAGAACTATATTGAAGAAAACCCAAGATGACTGTAATTAACCAAACGAAGTAGTCCAGCATTAGCTGGTCTCCCTTTCCACGGGCAGGGGGGTGTGTGGTTTCCCTATTTGGTGGAGCGGTGCGGGTGGGCTGGGTAGATTCCTGGGCAACTCTGAACGGGTTCTATGATTTATATTTTGATGATTCACATATTTATCAAATGTGCTCCTGCTATTAATATTCACCCAGGGCACTCCTGCCCTCTGCCTGTGTGTTCCCACGCTCTCTGTAGCAAGGATTTTGCCTGTGACGTGCGTTTGGTAGCAATACCTGGGATTTGGAGGGAGGCAAAGCCCAGTGGACAATTAGCGCACGCAGCGCACCGCGTGAAGTAGTTGTTGCTATTTATTTTTTTCATTTTGAATACTGCTGTTGATGTGAAATCACCAGTTTCTGTGGTGGGGAGCTGGTCAGCATTCCCACGCCAGCATGGAGTGGGGGCTTCGCAGGGGGCTGTGGTCCATGGCCCCTCTCCCGTGCGCCGCCGGCTCCTTTGTCTGCGGAGCGTGCGTGGCGGCGGGGGCTCCCCGCAGCCGGCAGTGATGCTGCGAGTGTGCCAGGGCTGTGCGAGTGTCACACCGCCAACGGGAAGACACTCGAGCTTGGGGTTTGCGGGGGGGAAAGCCCTCCCCGGGGTCCGTGGCACGGCCGGAGCGGCTCCGGAGCATCCCTTCCTCGCCCTGCCCACAGCGCCCGCGTAGCCACGGCCGAATTGCAAATCGCACCGATGCCAGGATTCTTCCAACCAAACCGGGGCGCGGAGAGCAGAATAAAACACCTCCCTCGCTTAGACCTTTTGTCTCGGGCTGCTGGTGTGTTGAGAGAAGGGGCCGGGCAAACTTTGTGGGTGCCCGTGGCGCTGGGGGGGGGCGAGTGCCTGGGCACAGCGCTCCCGGCACCGTCCGCTGCCTTCGGAGTCGGCTCGGAAGAAATGCATAAATAATTAAGCCAAGGTACTTACACACACATGTTTTATGGCAAATGGCTGTGTGGTTCATGATCATTTTTTCCAGAAACAGGTTTTATGATAATATAGTAAAAATATTAAATTAGAAAATGCCTCACTAAGGGTGATAAAACCTTACTACGGTGGAAATAGGTAATTATCCCCTCTACAGCCTAAATGACAGTTTAAAAGAAATAAAAATGTTAGTGCTCATTACTTGCTTTTGTAGGTTGCAATAAAGGGTAAGTTAAATTTTAATTCAAGGAAGACCCCTGTATCGACCTGCTTCTTCCACACTCCCTACCTGAGGTGTGAGTACCGTTAATTACTGGCGTAGGTTATTCCTCAGCGCAGTGCTCCGGCCGGTGCCTCTTTGTGCTAAAGTCACCTTTCCTCTGTCTGGGGATGGTGGACTCGCAGTGGGGTGGGTTGTTTCAACTCAGTGGCTCAAGTCCGATGTTTAATATGTGGGGGTGGAGGAGAGAAATTTTATATTTTTTAACCAAAATCCAAGTTCATTATGCGTAGCCTTAAGGGGGCTGAAAGTATTAAAATCCACACTTACCCTGGTGAATTGAAACAGAGACAAGGTTAAACCTGGAGGATTGATGAGTTTTACTCTCTGCATGGTTAAATCCTGCTGAGGGGAGACGCTGTAGCAGAAAGGTAGCCTAGATGACGAGAAGAGGGGAAAAAAAAGGTTGGGTTGTTGTTTTTTTTTAACCAGGGTAAAAATATCAGTTCTGTTTTGGGGGTGATGGGGTTACCCGGTTTCCCTCCTCCTGTCGCTCTCTGCCAGGGTGTCTGCCCATGCTGTGTTACTATCCAAACAGCTCCAAATGAATTTTCCCTTCAGTGGAGGTTGCTGGCGTCGTGACTGGCAGGATGGGGCCGTGGGGGCCTGTCTGCGGCCCCACGAAACCCGGGGTGCAAGTGCCGGAGTCTGTCAGTGCTGGCAGTGGCTGGAGAAGAGAAATTCTCTCTTGAAGTCTCCCTGGGCCCCGCTTGCTTGAAAAATGACTGTTTATTTAAAATCTGTAGGATTGGAGCAAATCCAGGGTTGATCCCTGAACTCCTGTACCCATCAGAAGACTATCAAAAAAACCCAAAAACAAAGACAAAAACCCGAGGAGGCTGGTTCACCGGTGGGAAAGGCCAAGGCGGGCTGCAAAGAAACAGTACTTTTGGCTTTTGCCCGCTTGCTGCGAAAATACAGAAACTCTTGCTGGTTGGGGCTAATTTCTGTGGGGTTCCCCAGGGTGTTCCCATTGTGTTTGAACTCCCCTCCGCTGCTGGGGACTGTGGAAAAAGGAACGGATGTGTAAGAGAAGGGCACACATGGAGGAGCGGCTGAGGGGAGCCCCTCTGTGCGATGGAGGTGACGGCAGGGAGCGAGCGAGTCCCCTTTGAAAATTTTTCAAAATGCCTTTGGGGTACGTTTGGCCACGCAGCCGGAAGGTTTGAAGCCTGTTACCTGTGAGTGAGGCTCGTGGACAAAATAAAAGCCGTTTCTGCTGCTCGCTGGCCGCAGGGTGTGGAAGAGGAGCAGGAGAAGACCTGCCTGCAGCTCGCTGGGAGTGTGAGCGGTGTCCGGGCTGAACCGGGTCTGTCCCCCGGCAGGCTCCAAAATGGGATTTCTTCAGTCTTTTGTGTTGCCCAAGTGGTTCAGCAGCCAGAGGAGAGTGTGATTTAATTTCCAGGATGAAGAACATCCCCACAAGGGGCGGTTGAGGTCGGTGGAGGGCAGCAGAGCCATCTGCGGTGGGAGCGTGCATCCTCCCAAGAAACAGCCGTGTCTGCAGCGCCGGGGCTGCAATCTGTGGCGGTGTTTGGGTGCAAAACCTGGGGGAGAGCCCACGGAGCGCTGGAGGCGTGCGGAGACCACCTGGTCCCTTAGCAAAGGGCAGAGGAATGGGAGTGGGTCCGTGCAGGAGAGCTGTGAGTTGTTTCATCGCTGGGAACGGAACTGGGCTGGGTGGTGCCTCTGCCCAGCACGGCCTTTAATACAAACCGACCGTGGGAGCGGCACTGATCGGGGGCATCGAGCTCTGTCGGGGCAGGAGCAGCATCCCTGTGGCAGGATGAAAAATGGAAACCCTCTGGAGAAGAGGAGCTGCGAGCCCCTGCTGCTGCCGGGGGCTTTCTGCTTTGCAGACCCCTTTCCTCTGCCTGACCAGGCGGGGGTCTGGCACTGCCCGTGGCTTTGTGCGGCTCCCAGTACCTGCGGGCTAGAAACCAGCGTTTGGTATCATCATTTATCTTGCTTAGATGGTTTTCCTCCGTGCAATTAAGCCACCATATTTAAAATGAGGGGAGAAAGGATAAAATGGGTGCTGTTTCCTTGAGAGTCCCCCGGTCACCATGTCCTTGTTGGCAGCAGCGCCGCTTGCCATCCCATTTCTCACTTAAACCAGCAAAAGCGAGTTAACATTTACCAGTTTATCAGCCAGGAAAGATGGAAGATGGTGCAGGTTTGGGTAAGGCATTCCTCTCCTTTTTTTTTTTTTTTTTTTCCTTTCAAGTTTCAAAGTTTTCAGCTTTTCAAGCACCAGTTCTGTTTTCTGGAAGTGTTTTCATTTTGTGCTTTTGTTAAACCTGCCGAACCCTGGGTGCGCTCCTGGTTCAAGGCAGAAACTCCGGCCGGGGTTCCCGAGCCTCGGCTGGGCTTTGCACACAAAACATGGCATTGACCGTTTCGTCAGGTGAGGAGACCACAGACTGGTTTTCCGAGGGTGGAGCAGCTGATTGGTTAATTAGCTTCTAAATTAAAATTAATTTAAGAGCAGTGTCCCTCTCTCAGTCGTCCGTGCGCGTCTGTCCAGCCTCCTGCGTTGCTGGAACTTCGTTCCTCATCTTCCCAGGGGTAATGGCTGGCGTTTTTCTGCCATCGCAGTTCAGCACTGAGGGGCTCCTTCGTTCCCCAGCCTGGCAGCTGACTCTCTCCAGTGGAAGCGTCTGCAAGAAGCAGTTTTCAGACCAGTTGCCATCTTTTATTGATCTGGGAAGGAGCGAGGCATCAGCGCGGCCCTAGCGAGAGTGGTGCCTGTTGTGGCTTAATTGAGGAGGCAGCCGAAAATCGCCGTATCGCTGTCAGCTCTGAGCTTCAGCCTTTGAAGCTGTATTTTGCTGGCTCTTGAGCGGTGCAGAAGTCTCTTTTCTCTGCCTGTCCTGACAGTTTTCCCGGCTTCTGCAGCGGCTGCTTTCCCAGGCACTGACACTGATGAACCCTCAGGTTGGGATGGGATGGGTCGGTTGGGGCTCTGAGTGCGCCCCGAAGGAAAAACACCGTCCTCCGTGTAACCAACACCCCTCCGTGTGCACCGTCCCTTCAGGCTGTTGCTCCAGAAAGTGCCTGTGTAGAAAATAAAGCTCTCCCAACACTGTTTCCTTGATTTCCAGGGACGCGTGATTTATAAAAATGCTCTCTCCTCTCCCCCATCTCTCTTCTCAGGTTACTTTGGTTTTAAAATTAAAACTAAATAACACCAGCCCACTTTTTTTATTATTTTTTTTGGTTTAAAGGGAAACTTGCTCCTGTTATCAGAATTGCTGCATGTGTGATATTAATTGGAATCTTGTTGCTGGGTCATTTTCATTGTTTTTCAAGTACCGTCAAGTCCAAGAAAATGTATGAAAACTAAATTATAGTCCCACGTAGCCTGTCTGATTGAATCCTCCTTATGGCTCTGCAGTCTCCTACATCCTATTAAAATATTCAATCTTGTTTTCGTACTTGCAGAGCCTGTCTGTAAAGGGCAAACTTATAGAAAACCTCATTCTCTGGAGATGTGGTATCCAGCCACACTGAAATATTTACATATTTCTGTACTGCGTGTGATTGGTCCTGTGCAAGTTCTCCCCTTCGCCTGTATGGATTAATGAAGATTGTTGAATGCATTTTTAATTATACAAGGCCTCGTTTTAAGGAGTGGATGGTTTTCCTGGCAGCCTCTTGCTTCCATTTTGACCTTGAAAAGTAACTTTTCGCCCCTTCTCCTTCCTCTTTTCCCCAGGACGGAGCTGTATCGGTCGCTGTTTGGAAAAATCACGGGTCCCGAAGAACCCGAGCGGAATTAGCGTCGTGCCGTGGCGCCGGGATTGACCACACCGACAGGTTCCGCTCCGCTCCGGGGGGGTCCCGGGGGTCCATCCCGCTCTCTGTGACATCTCCTGCTCCCGCCTGGTCACCTAAACCTGCTCGGGAGCACCCAGAGCTGGTTTCTCCCTAAAAACCTCACTGAAGGAACATCAAATCTGGTCACTGCTCCACCCCACGGGCTCAGAAGGAAGAGTCGGGGGGGGCACATTTCGCTTGGCTGAGCGCCCTCCCCTCCAGCTCTAGAACAAACTCTGCTTCCTCCCAAAGACAATCCATTTTTAACTATTCTCTTTAAATTCCTGACCTTGATTTTGCAACCTGCTCCGCGCCGGGAGGGGAGGGACACGCCGTTCAGGCCAGCAGGGACCACCAGCCCCCCCTCTTTGCAATCAGGTCACCCACGTTTGTATTAAATCCTTGGGGATTTTTATTTGGGGGACTGGAGGGGGGGTGGGTGTGTGTTTAAGCGCGCTGTTCTGGTCGTTGGCTGCGTATCTGGAATGTGTGACTTTATTTTTCACCGAGTCAAGAGGATTTAAATGTCATTTGCATAATTAACATAGCCTTAAATCGGAGGAAAGGTGCTCTCCCTCGCTGGCAGCCAGAGCTCCCAGTTCACAGGGGGACGAGCTCAATATGGGGGTATGGCAGGGGATATTTCTGCAATTAGAGCATATTGGTGAATTTTTCAGCCCGGTATTGATCCCGAACACTCAATTATTTCTGCTGATGGTGACTCTGAGCCGTCCTCTCCTCACCATCACTGGTGAAAGATGCCAGCAGGAATGTAAAACCGGCCGGAGGAGATGACTCACTCTGGGGGGGGTTTGTGGGGTTTTTATATCCAAAGGTCAGGAGCCGGAAATTAAATCCCTGTAAGGGGAATGTGCCGGCTGCTGGGATCAATCCGAAATGGGGGTTATCTTGTGTAAATAATATGTCCATATATGTGTGTGCGTGTGGAAGGTGGCCAGTGTGTGGGACCACGTGAGCTGCACTGTCTTTGGTTTGTGTTTAATGGGCTCTGATTAAAACGCTTCATAAACTGGTGGGCCGAGTGTGATGGGTGCAGGGAAGGTACCGGCAGCCGCGGAGATGCTGGGGGAGCTGGAGCCCCTCTGCTGTGAGGACAGGCTGAGAGAGCTGGGGGGGTTCAGCCTGGAGAAGAGAAGGCTCCGGGGAGACCTTAGAGCCCCTTCCAGTATCTGAAGCTGGGGAGGGACTTTTTACAGTGTCGTGTGTAGTGCCAGGATGAGGGGTGATGGCTCCAGCCTGTGAGGGGAGATTGAGATGAGATCTGGGCAAGAAATTCTTTGCTGTGAGGGTGGTGAGAGCCGGGCCCAGGTTGCCCAGAGAAGCTGTGGCTGCCCCATCCCTGGAGGGGTTCAAGGGCACGTTGGAGGGGGCTTGGAGCCACCTGGTGTGGTGGGAGGTGTCCCTGCCCAGGGCAGGGGGTGGAACTAGATGAGCTTTAAGGTCGCTTCCCACCTGAAACCATTCTATGGCTTGATGGTTTTAGCCCTTTTTTCCCCCTTAGAAGACTTTCTCTGCCGCCCTCCCTGGAGCTGTCTGCAGGGCTGATACTAATTAATCAATTTTGCACCTCGTCATTGCAGATCTAAGCCTCCCCTCAAGTCACCTGCTCCCAGGAACCAGCTTCCCAGCACCTCCAGTGTTGGGTGGAGCAAAGGCCAAGGCAGAACCAGCTCCTCTGCAGAGACGTGGCTTCAGCTGTGGTTGGTGTGTGAAATTCTGGGTTTAAAAGTGGGGGAAAAAAGCCCAGCTGTGTGTGGATGCGGTTCTGGCTGAATTCTGCCCCCCCGAGAACGGGGACAGCCGGGTGCAGTGTGACGTGAGGGGCCAGACCCCGGTGACAGAAGCAGTTCCCTTGGGCGAGGAGCCCTCTCTCTCTCCAGGTGGGATGCGGGGACAGCGGGGGCAGCTCCCTGCCCCGTGCGGGAACAGAGCAGTTTTCTCAGCGTTAGAAAATAAGTGCCACGGTGAGTATTGACTTTGTGTGGAGAACGCGCGGATCACGGGTGGATGAATCTCTCCCCTCGCTCGCGGCCAAGCAGGAGCTGCAGCTCTCGGGGAAGGGCATTGATCTCTCCCGTCCCCTCCAGCTCAGCTTTCTGGGCAAAATTTGCCAGGTGGAAACGCTCTGAATGTCACCGTTGGCTCCTCTCGGTTGCCTTTTTTTATTTCAGCCGCCCACTAATGACCTTCTGTACAGCAAAGAGCCCGGCGATGCCCAGCCCTCCCGCGGGGGAGTCACGGGCAAAGCTCGAGGGGGAGATGGGCCCAAAGGGTTGATGGCTACAGGGAAGGTGGAGCTGTAGGACACCTGGGCCAGGCTGTGATGAGCAGTCCCATGTTGATTAGCCAGCCAGCTCGTTCGGTTTAGCGTGATACGTGTCGGTGGGCTGCTCCAGTGCGGAGGGCTTCACCCACGGGGCTGCCCAGCTCTGGGTGTAACCATCGTCCATCGCAAACCCTGCCACTGTCACCTCCTGTCCCCCCACCCCAGCAATTCCCGCTCTCTGGCAATTAGCAGAAACCAGCGTGACCCCGTGGCACCTTCCGCCCTACGGTGTTGGCACAACCCACACGCCGAGGGCCGAGTCGCCTGTCCCACCCCTCGGCCCCGACCCGCGCTTGGTTTCCGAGCGGCAGCAAAGCTGCGTGGCCTTCCAGCATCACTAAAACCTCACGGTTTAATGACCCCAATTCTGAAAGGCATCGAGGGGAGTAAATTAGCTGCTTCCCAAGTTTGTGTCGGTGGAACGGTTTCACGCTGCTGGCGCTGTCAGAGCAGGCATTAAGGATGTTTCACAGAGAGCGCCGTGTCCCCACGTGGGGTGTATTTTCTGCCCGGTGTGTGGCTGCGGCGCGGGGACGGCGGTACCCGCTGCTGCTGCGGCCCCCGCTCCCACCCGCCCTCTCTGTCCTTTACAGAGGTAGC
>VXAK01016448.1:67580-84040 GCA_013399435.1 Arenaria interpres
GTATCACCGTGGCACTTGTGTTTTGTATTTTTTTTCTTTTTTTTTTTTTTTTTTTTTTTGAGCGAGAGCAGGATGTAATGTTAAAAGGGTAATATGAACCACTTTAAATGTGATAACTTCTCGTTGGTATTGTTTGAAGAGATAAGAGTCAAAGCCCCACTAAGCGTGCTTTTGAATTTACTTATCAGTGTTTAAGCAGGCTTTTCTCCCTGCCCCCCCACCTGGGCAGCGCGACACTCGGGGAGACCCTGGGCCGGCAGCCGCAGATTACGAGGCCCCCGTTTCATCCGCTCAGCCTCGCTGGTGGGGGCAGGGGCTTGATCCCCCCCCGTGAAAAACGCTCCCTTCGCCCGGATTGGAACACGCTGCGGGAGAAGGCGCAGCCGCTGCAATCCCCGAGGAGCAGCAGAGCTGCAGCCCGGGCGGCTGCGGGGCCACGGGGCAGGGGTGGCTCTGCCGTCGCTGGGCTGGTGGCACCTTGCACAGCCCTGGGGACAGCCCGGACCCCGCAGCCCCCGGGGTGCACAGAGGCCAGGGAGGGGGAGGCCGGGCACCAGTAACCCCAGTCTGGGTGAACTGGGGCAGCTCCTGTCCCCGTCCCCAGTGGGAGCCGGTGGCTCCGGGCGATGGTGGCCGATGCTGCGGGTCAGAAGCTCCGAGCGCTGTTTAATAAGGGCCCAGAAAACCAGGGTGATTCCCACTAAGTTTTCCTAATGCTGTCAATTAACAGTAAGTGAGAAACTCCCTCCCCCCAACCCCCGAATATTAATTCTTTATTAATTCATGATACAGCTGCTAATTAGTACCTACACAAAGGGGCATTGTACCTTTGCAAACCATCGCACAGCGGCGAGAAGGTGTGTTGGGGACTGATGGGGGGACAGAGGCGTTGGGTTAATCCTCCCCCCCCCCCCAAACCCCCCAATAGCAAAGAATTTCAACTTTCAGACAAACAACTTCATTTACAAGTGTGTCTCTAATTAGCTGCAGAATTAGTAAAGCAGAGTTTTCCCCCCATAGATCGGCCAAACCCCTGAGGGAGGCTGTGGAATAGAGAGAATCGCATTTCCAATTATTTTGTTGAATTGCTAATTTAGTTATTGTGCCTGGCGTAATTGTGATGGGTATTGGGTGTGCAATTCAATTTGTTTTAAATATTTGTGGGAAGGCTGATCAGTAATGGAGCTGACCTATTTCATGGCCCAGATTGAGAGAAGAGACTAAAACAAAAAACAGCTACAAAGCCACAGTTTGTCTCAGTTTTTATTTTGATGTCTCTCATCCCTCTTAAGACTGTTGATGCAACAAAAGGTTTACATTAAAAGATGATGGCACTTTGATCTTGGGCTTTTGAGAGCTTACAGCTTTGGTACTTCTTTTCTTGGCATTTTAATGTGTAGATATTTTAGGCTAAAGAGTTTTAAATGCATTTTGGGAGTTCAGTAGGGTCTGTCTCCTCACCCCCTCCCAATTATCTTATGTTCGTTAAGGTGATTTATGTTTTTAACTCTCCGGATTCTGGTTTGAGAAATGAAATACTGGAAATAACTGGCTTTGTAACACGTGGCTGTAATGCTCATCACCTTTCACGTGGGAACGTCTGGGAGGTGCTGGTTTGTGCCGAGCCCCCCCGTTACCAGGGGACAACCCTTCATCAAAGGTCCTGGGGGTTCGTTTCCAGCGGCTGCCGGTGGGACAGCCCCGGGGAGAGGGGTCCTGGAACTTCTCCCACCACCCTCAGAGGCAGCTGCTGGGGTTGGGGCCGGGGGGTGCTCCCTTCTGCTTCTTTCAGTCACTGTGACATCACAGGGGACAAGAAATCCCTGGAGGAGGCACAGGACCTGCCCGTGGCACCCCTTGGGCTGGGAGGTGGGCAGAGACCAGAGCCATGGTGGGACGAGAAGCTGGTCCTTCTGCCCCCGTGGCTCCTCTATGGCTGCTGGGGACAGGAGGGGGACACGGTGGACCTGGCAGGAGGTCAGGGTTGTGGAGGAGCCCCAGGTGAGGGGCACAGCTGGGACCACCAGGCTCCATCCTCCCGGCATCGGCAGCCACCAGAGGTGCCGCAGGGAGCTCTGCGCTCTTGCCTGAAGGAGCAGCAGAGCTCCCCGAGGGACACGCAAGACAAGGGGTGACAGATTTCCACTCCCGGCAACAGAGATGGAATTCATTCTTTTTATTAAAAGAAATTGAGGTAAGTGAAATAGTTCAGCACCAGCGAGAACCGTCCGTACCGAGGGTGGTGTCCCCCTCGCCCCCGCCCCAACCGGGGAACCCACCCGGCACCACCGGGGCTGGGACAAGGGCGGCCGGTGACGCTGCCACGGTGCTTCTGTGGGGCTGGACCTCCCCGGGGCTCGTGATGGACTTTGACCTCAGCCCAGCTCTGGCCTTAGCTCACAGCTGGGGTTTTTTGGAGCTACTTTACCCCCCAATTAAGCAGAGCCCGACCCGGTGCCCGTAACGCTGGCACAGAGGGTCTGCCCTTGCCCGGCGGGCGAGAGACTTGGGCAGCCGCAGCTCCCACCCCGAGCAGAAGGACGGGCTTGTGACACCCCCTCGCAGGGAATCCTGGCGGCAGCGGAGGAGCCCTCTGAGTTGCCCGCGCCACGATCCCTCCCTCCCCTCCACGGTCCTGTCTGGCTGAGACATTCTCCGTCTGTCCTGCTGCAGCCCACATTGGCGTAAGAGCATCTCTGGGGGTTGTTCAGGGGGCTCCAGTGGAAAAAAGTCTTTTAAATCAAATGAAGGGGTTATTAACTATTAAGAAAAAGCTAGTCCTTCAGCTGGCACAGCTGGGGTTGTACAGGCGCTCCGGCACCGCGTGCTGTGCTGCAGAAGGAAACTGTACAGGTGTGAGGCACTGGCACCATCCTTAACTAACTCTCCCATAAAAACATCCCTTCTGATTCACGCTAAACTAAAAGAGGGACTGTAAAACCTGAAATACTTTTAAGACAATCATTGGTGTAAGCTCTTCAGTGCTATTTAGACCAAGTTCTGTGAAGTGTCTCGGGGCTGACACCCTGCTCTCCAGAGTTCCAGCTTCTCTCGGCTGCTCCGGAGGCCCATCGAAATAAAGAAGTGCAGAAATAAGCCCGGGACCGGGCTGGGGGGAGCCTGTGGTGACCTCCCACCCGCGCCCAGCGCCCACCGGGGACAACCTCTCCCTTGGAAGCTTCACCATTGGAAGGGGTGAGACACCAGCTGGTGCTAAAGAAGGGGATTACACCAAAAATAACTTTTATTTCTGTCTCCCCACCTGAATAGCAGCGGGCCCTTCTCCCAGGGCCGGGCAAACGTGGGCTATGGGGCAGAGCTTTGCTCAGATCTGAGATCTCCTGTCGCAGTTCTAACCCCACCTGTGTCTTTGACTCTGCCCCTTCCCCTCCCTTTCCCCGGCAGGTTCTTTTGCTTCAATTCCCCACTCCCATGGAGGGACCGGCACCTCCACGCGGCGGTGGGGCTGCCCGGGTCTGTCACCCACAAAACAAGCAGGGAAGGCAGAGCAGAAACGGCCGAGCAGCTGCATTTTGGTCTCTTTTACCTCCTCCTAGAAGGGCCTTTCACACAATTTACTGACCTGTTCTAACAGAATCGGGCACAAAGGCAAAGCGAGCGGGAGATTCAGCCTCCAAAATCCTGCCCTTCGCAGCCCGGGGAGGCCCAGGAGCCCTCCCCCCAGCCCTGGGGACAGGGACACAGCCCCGGCCACCACCAGCCGCCTTCCCCCTCCTACCAAATAACAAGACAAGACGTTTGAAACACAAATCACCACTGGGCGACAGAGACAAGGGGGCGATGGGCTCTGGCCACCCCCGGGGGGGAGGACGGTGGGCTCCGGGGAGGCTGAGCCCGTCCTCGGCGACGCTCTGGCGGGGGGTGACATTGGCACTTGTCAGCACGAAGCTGCCGCCACCCGTCGGGGTGTGACGCGAGAAGCAGGGGCGCGGGGGCCTGAATTGAAACCAGCCCCTGGCTTTGCCAGGCCGAGGCCTCCGGGTGCCCGAGCGCCCTTCATTGCCCGGCCGGAGCCTTTGGGGGTGGCAGCCCCACAGCGAGCCGCTGCCTTGGTCCAGTCGCGCTTTGTTAAATAAATAAGGTACAGTTAGACAGCTGTAACTCAATCCCGCAGGCGCTTGTGTTTTATACATTTTCCTCGTGTCTCTGGCCAAAGAACACACTTCCTCTGGTCAGTCTGATCTGAAAAAATAAAAATGTCACTCTTCCAGCGTTTCCCTGAGCCTCCCCGTCTCAGTACAGTGGTCGCAGTCGAGCAGACAAAGGGCAATTCTGAGCTTTTTTTCTTTTTCTTTTTTTTTTTTTCTCTTTTCCTCCACTGTACCGGGCAGGGGGAGTGCGGGAAATCGATGCTCTTACGTTGAAGAAGGCGAGTCCATTGTGGAGAGGATCCGCACGATCTCGGCTCGCTGGGTGGGTGATATATGCTGGGTCATGTGCACTATGGAATCCATGGCAACCTCGGGATTGGCCTGGACCAGGCTGGAAAAAGGCGAGAGTTAAGTGAGAGCGGTCCTGGCACCGGAGCGTGTCCGACGGCTCCCCGGCAGCCCCGAGGGGGACACTGGAAATATGGGGACACCAGCGAGCGGAGGGGGCAGCGCTGGTGGGAGCTGACTGCGAGCAGCCCAAGAGCTGTTTGGAGCCCCTGGTGCCACCCGATTTGCTGGTGGCCGACCTGCCCCGAGGCTGAAATCCCCAGAGGATGGACCATGGGGAGGCCAGGAGCTCTGGAGCGTGCCCTGATCCCACCTGCAGCACCTTCAGAGGTGCCGAAAGCACCCACATCTCCCCCTCCCAGGCGCCACAGAGCCCCATCCGTTGCAGCACGGATGGAAAAATGGGTGGAAATAATGGGAAAAGACACCCTGTGGAGTCAGACATGGGATGTGGAAACCCACTCACTCCACAGTTGGTGCCCTCCCCCCAGCTCTCTCAGAGGCAAAGCTGCTTTAAGAGACCTCCAGTTTAAGACATAAAAATTATCCAAATTAGATCTGTTCCAGTCTAGCAAAGTGTTCGGCTCACGAGGCTTAACCGGCTCCGCTGGATGAATGTGTGTGGAAATGCACACAATAACCCTCACGAGCAGGAGGAACAGATACTCTACCCATGTTTTAGTATTTGGGGGGTTATTTGGTGGTGGTCTAAACAGCAGTCGAAGGGAACCGGGCATTTTAGGACACAGCACAGAAGAAAGGAAGTAGCGTGGCCTGCAAAGGCTGGGGCTAGAAAAAAATAAAGGGAAGGAAGCCGTGAGGAGATTCTGGTTGTGTGTGGTCAACACACCCCTTTGCCAAGAGAAGCCCAGAGATTTGCTTTCTCCCCCTGCGTCATGCAGTATGTGGCCCTCCCAAATATTTTTGCATTATCTGCCTCAAATGAAGAAAAGACACTTCAACGGAGAGATTTCCGTGCCCCGTCTCAGTGAAGGGTGGGTTTGGGCAGGGAGGTTCAGATGCTGCTGGATCAGATTCTGTTGGGCTGTGATGTTGCTCGAGGCCCCGGCGGCAGCAGCAGGGCCTGGGCAGGAGGAGCAGACTTTGTACAAATCCCTCTCTCCCAGCAGCTCCACATCTGCCCCTGTATTTGCATTTCCAAAGGAAACTGCGTTTCCAAAACTCCTGTGTTTGCCACTCAAAAAAGCCTACGAATGTGAAATGTGTGTGGAAGTGATGGATCCACTTCCCTCAGCGTGGCCAAGATCAGAGGCTGAGGCTTGTACAAATGAGGTCCCCGCTGGGCAGGGGCCGAGCGCGCGGCGCTGCCTTACCTCCGGATCTGTTTGAGGATGTAGTCCCTCGAGATGTATTTGATGTTTTCTTCCACAACTGAGCGAACACCTTCTTCTTCCGTCAGCTGTTTCTCCAGCCACTCCACCAGGTCCTTATTGCTGTCCCACAAGTAGGCCTGCGAACCAACCGCACGTGTCACCTCCTGTCCCCGTGCTGCTCCCCAAATTTAACTCCCAATTATTGCAGGTAAAACGTTTGGCTGGAGCCCTCTGTGGTTTCCCAGTGCGTGGGGCTTTTATAAACACAGCTAACAACTAGCAAAAGGCAAAAGATGAAACATTTCTTTTGCGTTTCCATCTGTAAACGTGACTAAAGGGAACCCCGGAGGCAGCCACCACCAGCCCCAGAAGCTGCCCCCGGTCAAATCCCAGTTCCCTTCTGGGATCCCATGCCCAAGTTCTGGTGCAATCCGACTGCCCAGAGGGGAGGGCGGCCAGAGATGCAGCTGATCTGGGGCTTCTAAGCTGTCACGGAACCCACGAGCCCCTGTCACCTAAAGGCTGACCCGGTGTTAGTGTCCCCCAAAAAGCACGGGATCCCTCATCCAGCCCAGAAACCCCCCAGCCCCTTCAGCCGGTGTGTGCCCAGCAGAGTGGGGGTGTCCACATCCCTGAAACGCTTTGGCAATAAACCCCCTTTTTCCCTTTTGCGAGATCATTTCACCTGATATTTGCTAGGTAGTTGACTACATAATAATTCAGGAGTGTGTTAGACGCCTAATAGCCTTCTCGCTCCTCTCTTCTCCTCTCATTTTCTTTACAAATCATTTAAGAATCGTTTTGTTAATGGTTTCCGGAAAAGCAAGTACTGCCATTAGCACTCATTCATATTTATGTCATTTTATTTGGGTAATTAAACACAAAGCTCGTCATTTAAAGGTGCACTATCCTTCTCTGTTATCACTAAGAAGTCAAAGTCAGAATGACAATGAGCTCGGTGGCCGCGGGGCTGGTGGGCAGAGCCCAGGAGAAGCCCAGGAGGGATGTTTGTGCACCCAAACCCGAAGCTTTCCCGGAGCTGATTTCCCCCCATCGCTGCCAACAGCGGAGAGGAGCGCGAAGGGGGGCACTCGCCTCTTCACCCTCCTCACTGCTCCCTCTTTATTTATATTACCAGTTTCCCAAGTCCAAGGAATGGTTTCCCTCTTCCCTGGGACTCTCCCAAGCTGAGGAAGCTGCTGCTTCACCCACGGGCGACGCGGGGACACAGTCCTGGGGACGGACCCTCCCCCAGCCCCCAGCCCCGTCCTGTATCTCACGCTTGAATAAGAAACTGGAATTATTTTTCTTTAACGTTGTATGCGATTGTCTTAAACCAGTGATGTCATTTCAACCTCAAGATTTTGCTTATTTCGTTGTTTTTTCTTATTATTATTTCAAACTCGTTAGGTTTTGCTCCCTGCTTCTGCCCCCAGACACGCCAGAAATGCTCCCCGCATACAAAGTAGGGCACTTCGGAGGATTTCAGGGAAGGGAAAAAAAACCCTCCCACCCCAAGAAGCTGCCTTACGGTTGCAGACCTGCGTAAAGCTAGATTTACCCAAGAATCCCAAAGCTTTTAGTTTAGGAGAATATTTAATACTCTTATTAATCATTTTTAATCCGTTTGCTTTTAATTAAGAAACAGCATGATGCTTTCCTATCAACATATGCCAGGGAGCAGATTAATTGTGGCTTAAGATAACTCTCCTTGATTGGTGTAATGTATTAGCTAACGAGATGCCCGCTTTTAAAGACGCTCAGACACTACCTTGGAAAGCCTGCTGCCCTCCAGAGAACACTCCCCCCCTGTTTCTGGAACCCCTGAGTGTTTGTGACTTTAAAAATAGAATAGAATAAAATGAAATGAAATAAAACGAAATAAATAAATAAAAGACTGGGCTTGGAGGACTGTGACAAAAACAACCTGAGAGCAGCTCCAGAGATCGCTCTTTGGAGATTGCCAGCTCCAGAGCTGGCGCGCAATTAAAAAATAGAAATCCTCAGCGCCGGGATGAGAGCAGGGCTGCGGAGGGCGCCAAGCGACACCCCCGACCCCAAACCCGGGCAGTTGGCTCTTACGGCGGGTCCGTGCCCCCGCCTTGGACAGCATTGAACCGCTGTGCACCCCAGGGGACGCCTGGCAGGGGCTCCCCCGGCTGGGACACGGCAGCGGTGAGGGACTGCCAGGCACAGGCGATCTGTCCCCACCACCTCCTGGTCCAGGACGGGAGCCTCAAGCCCAGGAAAAAAACTATAGCCTTGGTCAAACTGGTTTTTCACTTACCTTCACCGTCCCTTCGACTTCCACAAACCAGCGCCTCAGCATAGCCTGGATCTGCCCGTCAGTCAGCTCAGGGTTGGCATCATGGATCTTCTTTTTGACCACATCTTCTAGAAGAAGCCGTCTTAATCTCCAGTAGAAGAAGTTACGGGAAGTTTTCCAGTCTAGAATGTCCTGCCCAGGACAGAAGTGGAGAAGCAGAAATGAGTGAGGGACAAGACTTACCTGGAGAAACACAGACACTTTAATCCCCATGGCAAAAAAAGGCTTGAGCTCATTATATACGCAGTTATACCACTTGCACACAAGAAATACAAAGACTCCCACATCTGAGCTTTGAAAACTTCCACCCTGTTGGACCACCCAGTCACCAGAAGCTACATCCAGTCTCCTTTGTCCCCCAGAAGTCTGTTCCCTTCTGCAAGAAGCTCCCCAGATGAGCCGCACAGCCCGAGACACTCACATCTGAGGGGAAAGGGGACCAGGAGCATCTCCTCGGCCGGGATTCCAACCCTGACACGACAGCAGCGCTTCCCATCGCTGAGGGTCCCCACGGGTCCCCACTCCCCACTTCCCCGCCTTCCCCTTCCGCCGGGACACACTGCAACGTGCTCGCTGGGGTTTGGATATGGTCGTTAACGAGTTACTGGTGAGGGCCAGAACATGTGGGGTCTCAAATGGACACGGACCAGGTCAAGGTGCCAGAAACCACCATGTGCTTCCATTTTGGGGCCAGAAAAGGGCTGATGGGAGGAGGGGGCTTGCTCCTGAGTCATGGGGACAGAGGTTTATTTGCAGGCCCACGGGCTGCCTCCAGCAGCACCTTGTCCCCCTGGAGACTGTCACTTCCCCACACGTGTCAAACCCTCCCAGGATGTCCCGGGGAAAGCTCCCTGACACTCACAGTTATGGCACCTTTCTCCTGCATCCGGCCGGGCGTGTCGTGCAAGTCAGCAAACTGCATGGCCACCTGGTGGTAGATGGGGATCAGGAATTCCTCCCGCTCCTTCAGCTTGGTCTCCAGCTCCTTTCGGTCAGCGGGGCTCAGCTCGGGGGTACCTGCAACCGGGCACGGCCACGTTGTTAGAGACCTCGGAGAGGGTGAAGCGAGGGGTGCTCGGAGGAAAGGCGAGCAGTTCTGGACAGTCCAGAGGGAGAACAGAGAGGTTTCTTCTCTTCCCGCACACAGGTGAGACCCGGACTGCATCTGGCCGGGGCAAACACCGCACCATCAGCTCCCAGCAATGCCAAGCAGAGCCTTGACTCAGATTCCAGCCCAGATTTCCTGCCACTGATATTCAGGCCAGAGCTTCAAAGGAGTTTTCACCATGGAAACTCTATTCCATTTAAATGCCAATGAGCTGAGCCATCAATTAAGTGACATTTACTGGACTTACTCCTAAAAAAGAATAATGTCCCAACACTCAGTTCATTTAGCAAGAAACACGGACAATGTAAAACCACCTACAGAATTTCAAGTTCTCCTGCAGGCGGGTTCCTGTTGGAGCCACCACCTCAGAAAGGAAAACACACAAGTTATGCCAGAGATGCCAAACCCGCTCACATGGAGTTTACCCACGATGGGCACACACTGGGCTCAATCACAGACTCTCACGATGGACCAGAATAAAACTGTGTCAAGAAGATAATGTCCTGTGGAGTTCATAATTTTTAATTCATTTTAAAGCATTCAGCTCAGATAAAATTAACTTTGATTAAAACAAAACCATGCATTTAACGGTTTCTGATCAATTTTGAAATTGCCCGACCCAGCCTAAGCCAGGCAAAGGGAAAGACATGGTGCTGTGGAGGCACCTCGCAGGTCCTGCAGCAGAACAAGGTGCTCCTTCCCGCAGCTGATCCCTCATCAGACCAAGAATATAAATCCATAAATCCCCTCATCACCCTCTAACAGGCCACGGGGAGCGTAACCGTAAGTGCAGCCCTTCCCCTGAACCTGCAGTGATTTACACCAGGTCAAAGTTGGTCCAGAAGTAGGTGGAAGCTTCTCCTGCACGGCCTCACCGACACACGCGCAAGAGGCCCTTGTGCAGAGGCAGAGTATTTAGAGCCAATCTTAGCTCAATTTAAGCAAAACTCGCAATTTGAGCCAAATTATACGGTACTGGATATTCTGCTGAATTGTGCCATTTTTTAACCTCCCACCCACACCAGAAGCTCTGGCTGCAAGTTCACGGCCCTAGAGACAGCTGCCTCCTGTCCCGCCTCCCCTCTCAAAGCCGAGGTCCCTGGCAATCTGAAGCTGGGTCATGGAGGAGTCTTGCTCCGAGGGCTGGTGGGTTGTAATGTTCAACTGTCCTACAGCACCTTCCATTCAAATGTTAATATAACCACCCTGGGAGACGTGATCGTGTCTTCAGCACAGAGAGGAGCTGAGACCTAAACCAAAGAGGTGTCCTGCCCGGTACGACAAGAAATCAACTGAAGAACCTGGAACAAAAGCTGGCACCATGAGGACTCCTCTCTTTTCCTTGTAGCCTGAGCACCATCACTGCATTTTGTGGTGTGTGAACACCACCAAGCCTTTTTTGGTTTTAATCTTTACCGTTTGTGAAGGAACATCAATGAGATTAAAAGGAACATCTACCATTACATCCCCACCTATCGTTAAGCTGCCACACTTCCAGGCGGGGTGACCTGGAAGGCCATGGCTGGGGAGAGGCAGGGGGACAGCTGAGCAATGGGGGTCCAGTCTGGAACCAGCAGGAAGCCAGAGCGATCCAAGTCCCTCCCAAGAAAACCAGAGGAAATTAGCAGAGAGAAGCTCTACAGAAACCCCAACGAGAGGGGACGCTTTCACACAGTGCTCAGTCAAAGGGTAGACTCACGGCCACAGGAGGCCCCGAGTCCCAGACGTACCAACGGGCTCACAAACAGTGATCAGACTCACGCAAGGGAAGTCCATCACGGGTTTCCAAGCACAAAGCCACAGCTATAGATCTGTTCTGGGGAAGCCTCTGAAGCACAGGAGAGCTGGAAGCTGCGAGGGCGTCCCGGGGAAAGCATCACTCTGCGTTTCACGATGCTTCTCCTCTTCCCCTGAGCACCCAAGCCAGACGCCAGCCATCCCACGGCTCTTTCTAGGGAAGGAATGTTTTTACGTGCCTCCCAATATAAATGTCACCTAACCTTTCCAATGCTAGTAAGAAGGTTTTAATTAAGAGAAGCTACTCTTATAACCTCCAGAATAAAAAATTATCTATATTTATCCATGTTCAATTCACAGGCTCCTACACCCTCCGTGTTTTAAATGGCAAGGCGTGCACTTAAGCCAGGAACGCTCATGTATTCTGGCCGATCTGCCAGGCTGGCCGTGTACAGTCCAACCAGCCAGGCCCAGTAATGATTTAGGTGAGATTAACAAATATGTCAATGTCTATTTTCTGCTTAATTTAAAAGCAGCGTCTATAAAGATTTTTGACTTCTGAACCCTGTTCTCCTGGAAGAAAGAAGGTAACAATGAGGAGGGGGGATAAAGAGTGATTATCCCATCATCGATCGTTTGTCAGGAGCATTTCTTATTCACTGGACTATTGTAAAAAGCTAAGCTCTCGATCAATCCCGTAAGCCCCCTGTACAATTAAATATCTTGGAATGGTTTTCTTTCTTTCCTAGTCAGATCTTGAAGCCTCAGGGTTTTTCAGAAAGCTGGGGGTTTATTTATTTATTTCTCGGAAAAAGAAGTCTCCTTCCACAAATCTTATACCGGGAAGGAGAGGGGAGATAAAATATGGGATTCCTTTGCTCTGAAGGTACTTGACAGTTAATGAAACTGTTAAAGTTTAAATCATAGGAACATTATAGACCCCTAGGTATGGATCGGCTACTAATCAATAGAGAAACAAAAGAAGCAGCTCTCAGAAATGGCCACATTAGGATGCGAACACCAAGCGCGGGGGGTTTGGCATTCAGGTGGGGCAGGCAGGTGAGACAAGACGGCAATTTAAAGGAAGAAAGAACACGTGTGACCTTCCTAACTTGGCAGGCAGCACAGGACACTTTCTAAGGCAGCGCTCTAAGTGCCATAAAATGTCACATTTATCTTGGATTGCAGTTTGCTCCGCAGGCTCCGAGCACACTTGTATCTATATATAGTGCTGGTACGATCCCGGCCATTGGCATGATCGGAAAAGGCCGGGTAAATGTCTTAATCCGGCTCTCAACGCCTTTAACGCCTACCCACACCACGACCTCTTCATTCTGTGCTGTCCTTTCCCTATTCTTTTTTTGATCAACAGCAAAACTGCCTTAGCCGAGTTGAAAAAATGCCCTGGGGAAGCAACAACATCGAGCGCATCAAACTAGGAGCGTCTCTTCTGAGGTCCAAAGAGCAGGCACCAGGGTCTTGCCAAAATGCCCTTCACCCTGCAAAAATTCTGCCCAAACAACAGGCAAGAGATCTGTCCCTGATAAAACCCTCCACTCAAAACCTACAAAAACTAGTTTAAAACCATACATAAGAGGATTTCACCCCAAATGTCCCCAAATGCTTCCTGGAGAAGCTGGCAGCCTGTGCCTGTCCCTGTTCCCCATTGCCCACCCCCTGCCCCATGCCCATCTCTGCCCTGGGGTGACACCAGCCGCCCCATCCACCCGCTGCAGCCTTTTGGGGTGACAAACTCTTTTTTTCCACGTGCTCCAGCCCGGAACAGGCCCCCAGACCTCAAGTGGGGACTCTCAGGACCCAGAAGAGTAAATGCCAAAAATCTACGGATGCCAAAAATCTCCGGTTGCCAAAACACGCCCTTTGCCCACCCCGTGGGGAAGCGCTGCCCGTCCCCTGGAGAGGGACATGCTTTATAGCCACCAGCACGGAGGAAGGCTCCGGAGGAGTCACCCTCCCCAGGCAGACAAATGGAAAAGCTGCTGCTGTAAATCCCCGCAGAGACCTCTCCCGTAAAGCGCTCCGATACCCGGTACCAATTATACTCCTCTCCAAAAAGTTAAGGGGAAGCATCACGGCAGGGGAAGCAACATCTAAACTATTTTGATTTGTGCCCCATTAAAGAAAAACGTCTCCTCTGAAGAAGTCGGCGTCGCCGAGCACCCCTCCGGTGGCAGAGGGAGCGTCCCCGGCGCGGTGTCCCGCGGTGGCTGCAGCCGGCTGCGGTGGCAGGGGCTGCCTTTAATAAAGTTCCTGCCAGACGGAAATGGCTCAGCAGGACCATGAATCACGGCTTCCCATAACATTTAGTAGCAAAGTGCTTTTTTTAAATATGACCGGTTTAACAGGTTAGACAAAATGACTTCAAGAAATGTTATTGTAGGTTCCCTCTGATTGCAGAAAGCCAGGCAGCTTCTGAATCAATTTGATGGTTTATGGTTTCTAAGCTGCTAAAATGTGGGATTTTCTCCCTCACCCTCGGCGCGCAGCCACAGCACGGCCAAGCGTTTACTTGTCCATTTTCTTGCCTCTTCCTCAAACAAGGCCTCAAAGACCCGGGCAAAGCCCAGCATCAATTGAGCCTCTGACCCCGCTGATTTGTGGCGACGGTCCCACGCTCAAGCTCGAGGAACCCGCTCCAAAGACACAGTTCCCCTTGGAGGAGCTGGGATGAGATTTCCCCGGCCGCAGCAAGAAGCCACCTCCTCTGAGCACAGGGTTGAGGATGTGCCCATGACCCAGCACCGCAGAGACCGGAGGCCACCCTTCCTCTGGTGCCACCACCCAGACCTCGGTTGCTCACATACATGTTCGATTCTTGCAAATTCCCTCAACACCTCTGATCCTCAAAGATGAGTTCTACCACGTCAGTAGTAGCCACCTTACCAGACCGCAAAGGAGCACTCGTAAGGACTGATTATCTCTGATTATCTATGCTACAATTACTACAGGTAAATTTCAGGATTTTTTTTTAACCCAAGTAACACCAAAAAACCCAAGCTAAGTTCAATTTCTCTTGGCATCTGCTTCTGGCCATTCCTTTCAGCAGATCAGTCAAATCCCACGGCAGGATGTGCTGGAAGGGCCCGCAGGAGATGAACTCTGGAGAAGCACAGCAGTTACTCTGCATCCGATGACATCATTAAGCCTCCATTTTAACCCTGGTTATGGACGTCTCACCTCATTTCCACCCCCGAACAACAATCCTCCTACTCGAATCTCACCTTCTCTTCCTCTGCCGTTAACAAAGCTCTCGCCAGATCAAAATCCAGCGAAGGCAGCAAGAATGCCAGCCGTGTCCGGGCTGCCCAGGCGCCGCCACTCCCAGCCCAGCTGGAAGGAGCCGCTCCAGAGGGGAGCGGGAAGGTCACCCGGAGCCACTCACGTCCCCGGAGAGACAGGCGATTTTGGATTGTCGCTTGTTTCTTTAAATGAGACTGTTTGTAATTGCTTCACTAAATATTCAGTAGGATTTATGTTATAAAGGTGCGGTATGAAATAGCAGCGAAGGTCACACATGCTCATGACACGGGCTCGAAATCTCCTCGTACAACTGCACCGTGAGATGTTCCACCCTCCTCCTTTCCAACCCTTCCCTCCCGAGGCCTCACCCTGGATCAGGGCAAACGGGCAAAGCGTGGCAGGTACGTAATTCCAAAAAAATTCCTATTTTGGGGGAAACATCTACGATTGCTCTCCTGGGAAGATATTCGAGATGCCAACTGTCATGAAGGAGGTGACAGAAAGCAGTACTCGCTCTTCTAGACTCATGATTGTGAATTAACAACAATTTAAATGCAGCAGCACTTGCATATAGAAGCAGTTACTGGGAATCAGCATCGCCTAAAAAGACAAAGTTACAACCACTGACTGCATTTGTCCAAGACTTCAGGAGAGATGGAATCTCAACAGCAGCATTTTTCTTAGTTGTTGCTCAAGAAAACAACCGGCATTTTGATTAATTACCACGCTGAGCAAACCACCTCCCCCTGCAAAAAAAAAAAGAATGACTAGACTTTAGAGCTGCAATCTAACAATCTAACTGTCCGAGCTAAAGCTCGGAAGGAGACAGGTCAGAGGATGGAAGAGAAGGAAGGCTGTGCCAGGGCTGTCCCCAAGCCCCAGGTGGCACAGCCTGGGCAGAGAGGGACCCGACACCGTTGTTTGCAGGAGGAACTGCTGTGCTAAAGCGGAGTTATGGGTTCAATTTTTGAGTGTTCACTCATTATTTGGAAATTTAAGAAAAGTTTAGCACACTCTTTACCCAACTAAAGTGCGAAGCAAGTCAGAAGGCAGCAGCAGAGGCTGCTGGAATATTACCTGTGGGAAGGGGAGGGGGTTTGTGCAGAAAACAATCCCTGCCTCCCACTTCCCAAAGGGCTGTTTGCTCCCCCCTCCTGCACCTCGTACAGTGTACAGAGGCAAAATGGGCATCTAATTCCAAATAAAATTAAAGATGCACACCAGCAGACGGGCAACTATGTCACAGGATCAGCTGAAGAGGATATTCACACTATTACAACATGTACCATGTACCTGGTGATGAGAAAAATCCCTTCTACTGCGAGATAAATACCTGACAGGAGAAATGTGAAAATGTAATATCCAGTCTCTCTCTCACCGGAGCCATTTGGCCATTCCTTTCATTCACATTCCACCACATTTTTGCGTGCATTACACCGTGCATCTGACACATTACACGCCTGGAATCTGCAGAACAAAGTTACTTTTTATTCCACTCCTAAACGCTTGACTCTAATTGTAATAAATAAATAAAATAAAATTGAATCCCTGTATTTTGAACTCCGGCCTGAGGCTTGCAATCTGAATTGTTCCTACATTTCTCGGCTGCCACCGCTCTCCTCGCACACCTACTGCGCGTGGAAACGTGCTCTGGGGCAGGAGAAGGGCCATCCTTCCCTTCCTCGCCCTTTGCTCCGCGCCGTTCGCTGGTTTGTAACAGCCCCAACCCTGAGTGACATTTTAATAAAACACGGGGCTAATAAACATTTCAGCAGTAGCGCTGGAGAATTGATAATGAACAGATTTATGTCAAATTATTCAATATCTGCCAGCCTTCGCTGCTCTCCTGCTCCCCAGTCGCAAGTCCGACCCCAGTGTGGGAAGATGCACTGGGAGGAGAGCGCGGCCACCCGCTTCCCACCCCTCCGCAACAGGCAGGTCCCTTTCCACCCCCCCTGCTCTTCAGCAGCTCCAGGGAGGGATGACAGCCATTCAGGGGTTAAAGAGAGGCAGTGAACCCCCAGCTAATGAGTAAGAATTCAGCAGGCAGTGTAAGATAAATGGAGCTTTCTCTGCTTCTGCTGGAGTCAGCATGAACTGCGGCCCTGCGGCTTGTTTGTGGCAAATGGAGTGCGCGAAATATCAAAGGGCAGTGATCCAGAAGAAGACCGACTTTGACAAATTTTAAATTGGCCAGAAAGAAAACCAGCAAAAAAAAAAAAAAAAAAGGAAAA
>VXAK01016448.1:84090-115460 GCA_013399435.1 Arenaria interpres
TATGCAATTCACTGTGTCCTGCAATCTCGGCTTCCCCCTACAGAACCGAATTAGTGGCAAAACAACAGCAATGATCGCCCGATGTTGGGAGCAATTACGAGCCATCTAAGTGAGATGCTTATCAGTGACTGAAGCTTTTAGAGCTCTCGGTACGTACAGTTGTAAGTGACTTGCTCTTGTGTTGCAGTCATTTTAATTAAAGTGTATGGAGTTTGCTGGGAGTAATTACCCTGTAGAGGAGGAGGAGGGGGGGAAAAAGCCCCGAACAGACTGCTGCCTCCTCACATAGAGCCGCGTTGGATTTTTGAGAGTGTTGGCAGAAAACTGAACCCCCACTTCCTCCCTGTATTTTCTTCCAGGGGTGCTGGTGCAGATCCCACCGGTGTGATTCAAGGATGCTCTGCGGGTGTCCCGCACCCACCCCGGGAGACAGACCCTCTGGAAGTGCCACCCGACAGGGACTAAGCTGACGTTCTCTGCTCCCCACCTTCCTCCACGGCTTCAGGATTTACACTCTCCAGCTGTCCTCTTTGTCCGCAGCCAGTGACTCTGCTCCGGGGGAAGGATCCACCCGGCAGCCCAGCACAGCAGACTCCGTTTCTTTGCAGAGGCAGGAGGTTGGTTTGTTCGTGGGCAGAGCCGGTGGTTTTTACAGTGAGGAGAAGGGAAATGCTCTTAGAAAACAGTGCTCCTGCTGTAGTGCCATTTATCTGCATGGACTGGAGCTGACTGCTCAGCACTTTGCCTGCTCCGACCACCCATCTGATTTCTCCTTCCCTGGGGACTTGCACCGGGGCCGCCTTTACCCCACGAAGTGTGAAACTCCTGGGAGAGCATTAGTCAGGACCCTGTGCTGGGTCTCCACAATTCCCTGCGGTCACGCTATCCGTCTGCTCCTAAAGGGACACCAACAAGCCTCACAAAGGTCAAAACTGAGGTTTTGTGAAAAGAATCTCCTCGCTGCAGCTACAGCCATTGAAACTGGGTTTTAATTCCAGCAGACACGGGCAGCCAGAACAGCACATCCATCCACCTGGGTACCCGCGTCCGCTCTCTCCCGCAGCAGCACGGAATGTTCAGGAGCAAGCCCTGAACTCAGATAAAGCTGCTGCCTCGTGCTGGTTTGCAAACCTCCTGCAAACCTCCACCACCTCTGACCCGCTCTGCCCAGAAAGCCATCGGCACAGTGAGAGAAAACAAAGAGAGTGTCAAAATACTGTCATTATAAAAAAAAAAAAAAAAGAAAAAAAGAGAGAAAATGTCTTCGATGCTATCAAAGACATCAGTAAGAACCTGGTTTGCAGCAAGCGGTCTGATCCCTAACGCTCCCCGCACCCTTTACAATTATTATTCTCTTCCCAAGGCACATCAGAATGGCTGTTTTGTGTATAAATTGTTGCACTGCCATAAATTAAAAAAAAGCCAAATAATAAAATGTAACTGCAGCAATAGCCACGATTTATCAGTCATTTGCAGAACACTTTTCCTCCTGAAGGATCCCAAAAGGCTTTATAAATTCAAACCACCCCACGTTACATGCTTCTTCCACTACTGAAATGTAGTCAATTTTGGAGGTAAAAAGAGGCTCTGTAAGATTATACTCTTATAGGAAGAGATAGTAAAGAACTATTTAAAGAGTCTATTCCCCCGAGAGAGCACATATCTGATATTAAGTGCATTTTGCCGCACACTCTGTATTTTGGGCTGTTGGGTGGGCCCCAGGCGCTGGGATTGTTTGGAGCACGAGGCACAGTAACAATCCAAGGCAGGCAGGGAGGTGCCAGCCACCGAGCACTACAGGTCACCCCGCATTTTAGGGAGGAGCTGAAGAATATTCTTTATTTTCTTGGAGATATCATTACTCAACACTAGCTCAGACACACAGGGGTAGTCCAGCAGCCCAAAGTGTCTTCCACCAAATTCTTAGTTACACCAAATGACCCCAGCCAAGGGTTTGGCCCACGAGCTTTTAGTGAGCTGAGATGGAAACTAGACTCAAGCATCCGCAGTAAATGTCTCTTGCAAGACCCACTCAATTAAAAAAGAAATCAGTTCAAAAAGACACTATATTACACACACCCCAAGTGCGCACGTGCATATCGTCTCTCTCATGTACATACATGCAGCTTGTCTCATCTGGTTTTCTTCCCAAGTTAGATGACGGTAAATAAAAATTATCATGAATTTGATAAAATGCCTCAATGCCCCTTTTTAAGGTCTATAAACACATTCATTAGCCCCCAGTGGAACGGATCAGCGCTCGCCAGCCCCGCGCAGACGTACCCAGCCGCTCTGCCAGGCCGATGTACACCGGGTCCACTCGCCTCATCGTCTTCACCAGGTCCTTCCTGCGGAATTTGATTTCTACCGTCCCCTCTGGTTCCAGGATTCCTCCTCTGATCAGTGACGGGAAAAGAGAAAAGAAAGGCACTTTCAGGTCATCAGACAAGGGGAAACACAAAATGGAATGGTTCAATGTTATCTAGAAAGTACGTAAAAGAAGAAGAGAAGGGGTGGACGAGACAAAACAAAGAGAAAGAGAGAACAAGAAATAAAGAATCTTAGCTATTATCTATCCAACACCACAAACGCACACCAGGCTTCACAGAAACAGGTTTATCCAACAGAATTTGGTACAAGCAATGCTCTTCGCAGTCTCTTCTAAGCTGTGACCTGAAAGCTCTTTGGAAAGGCAGGTAAGCTTTATGGAACAAACCAATTAACCAACCATTTTCATTAGAGATCCTGCCCACTTCCCAGGTCAGAGAGAGAGGAGCATGTGATAGGAAACTTGGGCTTGGGAAATAAAATCACTTCAGTCTTTAACTGTGAGGGCGGGAGTAACGAGGAGGAGGAAGGTCAGTGCTGAGGGTGATGGAACAGCAAGAGCGATGAGAATTATTACAAACGTTTAACAGTTCTTAGGGACAGGATGACACATTTTGCAAAATAATCTCTTTCTTGGCTGCTGGAGCTCAAGACCTCTAGAGTCCAACTACTGCTCTGCAAACCACACACGGTCCCTTCCTGATGTCTTGCAAGGTGGGGAGCTTATTCCCCCCCAGAGCAGCTGCCCAGGAATTCTGCCCTGCTGAGATGGCAGGGGTTGAGAGGACACCCTGACAGCACAAGATTCATGCTGTCCTTCTGTGCACCTTCCTTCTATCTGCTACCCCAGCTGGGCTGGCTTCTTCCTCCCAACGATTCAGTATCTCTATATTTTAGAGCTGCTTTAAAATATTTTTAGAAACCTGCTTCCAAGATTTGTCTGTAGTTTTAGATCCTGAATCACCAGTAAGTAGAACTTCACTTACGCAAGTTGTATTTAATTAAAGAAGTGCAACGACCCAAGTGCCGATACGACAGATAGTACAACACTCGGAGATTTTAAAGTAGACACTTATTTACACTTATTTAATTTGCAAAATTGTTTACACGGGCACCTGTTTCAAAGCACAAAGCAGCATGTGGAAATACCAGAGTGGTAAAAACAATAATCCTAAGTACCAACATCTCGCTGTGCTTTGTGAATGTCAGTCATGACCCTTCTCAGAGGCCGGTTCACACCAGTTACAGAATTTACCCCATCTAAGTCTGGCCCAAGAGACTTTCCGAGCTTCTGGCTCAGCCGGGTAATCATGCCTCAAAGCAGGAAGTTTTGAAGGGAGGAGAAAGCTCCCGGGGGCCGTACCTGCTCTCTCGGTCCGCGTACATCTCCATGTGACGAGGGTTAATGGTAGGGTCAATCACGGCCCAGGATCCTCCTCTCAGCTCCGCTTGCGGCGGGATGTAAATGAGGACGGGCTGACGATACTCCCTCAGGCCGTCCACAATGTAGGCACCGAACTTGAGCACTTGGTCGTACATGTCTGCGGAAAAAAGGACACAGTGCTTGAAGTCACAGCACGGCAAGGCTTCAGCCCTGTCACACTGGCTCAAACTGGGGGAAAAATACAGTTATTCAGCTCCTATAACCGCCTCCTGCTACAGCACTGCCAGCTCTGGCTGGTGTTATCTGGACCTGGGCAAGATGGACTTGCCATCTTGCAACCAGATCTTCCCACAGCAGCATCCAAGGAGATGCAAGGAGAAAAGAGATGTTCCCACAGCTCCCAGCCACGGGACCTCCGCCCCGGAGATCTGCTCTGGTTGCTTCCCACATAACCACATCTAGTCACAAAGCATGGACTGCAGGGTCCTCAGGTCACACCGGCCGGTCCTACACCATGTGTCCTGGAGAGAATCCACCCCTTCCTTCCCAGCCAAACCAGTATTTCAGCTGTTCTGGAAGTCAGGTCAGCTATTTCTGCACTAAATATGAGCGCAGCCACTCAATTTCATAGAATCATAGAATGTTTGGGTTGGAAGGGACCCTAAAGCCCCCCCAGTGCCACCCCCTGCCCTGGGCAGGGACACCTCCCACCACACCAGGTTGCTCCAAGCCCCCTCCAACCTGCCCTTGAACCCCTCCAGGGATGGGGCAGCCACAGCTTCTCTGGGCAACCTGGGCCAGGCTCTCACCACCCTCACAGCAAAGAAGTTCTTCCCAGTGCCTAATCTAAATTTCCCCTCTTTCAGTTTGAAACCGTTCCCCCTCATCCTATCGCTCCCCTCCCTCAATTTCAAACTCAGTACCACGGGCCAGTATCATGATTCATGTAACGTGCGTGGGGCACCTACCGGCAGCAGACCTTTTGCATATCTTTATAAAAATTAGCATGTGGGGAGGGTTCAGATGTGAAATAGCATTCTTCTCTTCTGGCATCAGAATTTGTTTAAGGCATTTTTGCTCAAAATTAATAAGAACAACTCCACTGTGTAAAGACAGTACATTGAAAATATCAGCCCCAAAGGTGATTTAAATAAAAGAGAAAAAAGGAAGGCAAAAGAATTTATATGAGATGATACAGTTTATAATGGATATAGTTCGTAATGGAAACAGGCACCCTCATATATATATTTTTTGTTACATATAATTATATATAAAAGTATCAAATCAAATACACAAGAAATGAAAAATACTTATTAAGATCATCTAGTCCATCTCTTTGTTCACACAGGACTGTAGCCTACGTTTCTTTCCCAGTGCATTCTAAAGCTTTCGTTTAGAAATCCCAAACAATAAATCTCCTCCTTCTTTAGGGACATTTCCACAGCCAAAGAGATGAAATTTTCCTTAGTATTCCGCCAAACTTCCCCTCCTTCCCCATCCCCATTAATTTCATATTACTTCTCCTTGCACCACCCTACAGAATCTCTCTGCTCCTTCAGGCTTGCTATAAATAGCAGTAGGTTTTTCAGTGTTTGTTTTTTTTTTTCCTTAGACACACTATAGATACTCATTTCTCATGTCTCCCAGGACGGTATTTCCAATCCCCTCCATCGGTTTGGTTCTCTGCTTAGCACCTCCCAGTTTGCCTAATTTTTTCTGGCCATTAAAATACCAGTGGATAGAACAGAAAAATTAAGTGGTCTGCATGTGTGAGCCCTTGGATTCTTTGGGAAAACACACAAGCACTTACATATATGCATATATATGTATATATGCACATTAAGATATATAGAGCAAGTGAGAGAGAGGTGTATATACAGTGCATATATACATATATATATATTAGTACCATAGGCACTGATGAGATCTCTCCATCTCATTTGCAAGGTCATTGTCCAAGTACCCAAGAAAAGGAGTTTCACATTATTTAAGAAATGTCAAATGCTGATGAAGAGAAGAACAATTTATTTCCTCTAACTGCAAATAAACATAAACTCTGGCAGAGACGGTGGGGACTGAGAATCAAAACAAAACTCTAACCTTTTCCTTTGTCCTGAGCAAAGAAAAAGACCTCAAAAGGGGTGACAAATTTATTACTAATTACACAATTATTTTATTATGTAGTGCTAGTAATAAACCACTTGAAGTACTTTCAGCTAATTCTAGTGTTAAGAAAATAATTGCTTGATTCAAATTATTTTAACTGAATTAATTCTTTACTAGACATTTTTTACTAGTGCTACATAATAAAATAATTGCGTAATTAGCAATACATTTTTCATTCCTGCCAAGGGTATATATTTTACTCAGGTTAAGCGTAGAAAAAAAGAAGTGCTACTTGTTTGAACAAGGGAGGAGGAGCAGAGAAATTGAGAAAAACTTGATGCTTTCTGTGCATAGCTCCAAATCTCTCTGGGGGTTACCAGGGGGCATCAGCAAGGTCAGGGCGGCGTTCTGTGCCTACAGAACTGACCTGCAAAGCTATCCAGAAACATGAATTTCACTGCCATGGGGTTCTCTACACAGTTACACCTTTTGGAATCCTACAAAACAGCACTTAATTTTCCTGGAGCGTCCCAACAGCCTTAGTTGAATATTTTATATATGGATTTACACCAACTGCTGGCTTCTCCTGCACCTCAAAACTTGCTGCTGCAGGCGACAGCTGTAGCTTCTTAGGCTACAGATAACCCTTAAAACTTTCCGTTCTGGCTGTGAACTCCTCTGCTGCTCAGATAAGGAAGAGCTGATCAACCCAACTGCCACCACAAAATGTCCCCATGGTGCCACGCACAGCTCCAGGCCACAGAAGCTGCTGAGCTCCAGAGAGGAGCCCAGGGGAACCTCGGTGGCCACAGGCTATGGAGGGTCCCTGCTCTTCTGCAGGGCTTTTTCCTCCCGCCATCTCAACCGTTCCATTTGCACACACTTACCAGTTCAGCAAGGTGTGGACTCTTAAAGAATGTCTATTTTAAAGAGGTAAAATTTGAGTTGATGAAGATCATAAAAATATTGCAAATACAACTCCAGACCCGTGCCTGCATTCCCCATACCCATACCCAAACACCACAATCTACAGCCTCCCTGATTTACGTTAATGCTGTGTTTGAGTGTGAAAGTAGGAACCATCTCCCATACTGTGAGTATTGCCTCTTATTTGCAGTTTTGCTGAATTCTCTGCTCTTACGATGGAAAATAGTGCACCCAGTGTAACTGCTGCAGGTGGTGAATGATGCCAGGTCCCACTGGTGCCCACTGCTCTGGGGCTGAGCTGCCCATACGGCCCGAGTGCAGACTTTATAAACTGTTATTACTGTAACTACCACACTTACTCTGTTTAAAGCAAAACCCAACCACTTCCACCACCATCCATGCCCAAAGAACCCTGCACACATTTACAGAGCCGCCTGTTCGCACAGCTCCTCTTGCAAAGAAGTCGCTCACGGTGCGACTGGAGAAATTAAAATGAAATATTATGTTTCTAGGCCAGATTTAACTCCTGTATTAGTTTAAACCTCAGCATAATAAGCCACGTGCCAGACAGAAATGCTGCAGAAGTCCTCTAGAAGAGCAGTGCTGCTCGGTAGCTTCATCCCCTGCCCGCTCAGCGGCTATGCGCAGACATGAGATCTGCTGGAAGCTGTTCTCATTCCCCTGCCCGTGTAAATATTGGCAGTGGGATGCATCGAGCACGCTAGAAAGGCAGCAGACAGCTTTTTGCGCTTCCATCGGGTCGGGCAGCGTGCCCTGAACCTCCAAAGCTGGAACGGATCTCATCAGCTTGGCTGGATTATCAGATAGGACCTGAAGGTAAACACCAGGCGTGTGTCGGCTGCAGACACATAATGTCCCTCCTAAACCCATTACATCCAGGCGACACCGTCATCCCACATCCAGGTAATCAGAGATTTAAAACAGCCTTTTCATTCTGCTGATTTCTTTCTTCTTTTTTTTTTTGGTATTGTTATTTATAACCTGTCCCAGGAAAAAATAATAAGTAAAACATGAAAAACCAACTGCGAGTGCCCCTGTACACAAGCGGCGCTGCAGTTTAATGTCGCGGGGATTTGCATGCTATCAAACTATTCATGCCGAGTCCAAGACCCTGGTGCTAATTTCCAGTAAATTTCACGCTTGATGTCTCCCCGTCGTGGGTCACTGCCGGTTCGCCTAAATAAACCACTTCCAAATGGCTCCTCCATCTAAATATTCAAGCCAGTTTTTATAATTTAATTTTGCATTATGCTGAATAGCCTTCCGGCCAGATAGAGCTCATTGGGGAAACCACCAATACCATTGTGATACGCCTTTATTTATGTTACTTATTTATTTATTTTACGGCTTGAATTAGACCTCCTAGGCCGACTAGTAAAGAGGGTGGGTTTTTTTTTTTTCCTCTCTTTCCCCCCCCCCCTCCACTAATGTCAATTTTCAGCATAGCAAGAGCTGTCTCTAATCTTTTCCTACTCATTACACACAATTTTGGAGTCATTTTACCCACAGTGCAGTCGGCTCCTGGCAGTGTGTTTGTGTGCACTGAGGGGTGGCATAATTGTTTATTTTCCCTCCCTGCATAATCCCCAGCCAGCACTGAAACCAAAACCGCAAACAACTCCCCGAGGAGCCCCGAGAGGGTCAGGAGAGACCAAAATTGCAGGAAAATGCAGGGACCGGGGTGCAAATCGTAATGGCTCTGCTCTTCCTCCCTCCCCGTGTGGGGACAGGAGATATAAACATCAGCATCCTCCAGGGACCTTCTCCACCTTGGGCTTCTGGTCTCACCTCCAAAGCTAACTCGGGAACCCAGCAAAGGGTTCACCAGATCTCAGAACACACTAAGGCAATATAATATTGTAACTTCACCAAGCATTCATTAATCAACTACTTCCCCATAAATTGGACAGTAGGAAAGCAAGTCACGCAGGGAGGGCAGTAGCAGCACACGGAGAAGAAACCACCCTGAAAGGTAACAGGTATTTTCCCAAGGAAATAATTTTGCCATCTTTTGCCATCTTCCACCTTTGCATCTGCAAACTCAACGGCATTGCTTTGTGTCCTGCTCAGGAGACACTGTCACCCTCCCAGTCCCTCCAGAGCAGGAACTTTCACCGTGTTAGAGCGTCTGTAACTTTTCTTCTGTGTTTGTTAAGTGCCATGTGTCACAAGAGGCTGTCATCTTCTACTTATTTAAATTTTATAGCACCAATCTCACATTCTCGGCGCTTCACAAAAATTTCAAGTAGCAATATGCGGTACAAAAATGTAACTGCTGGTATATTAACTGAGCGGTTTTAGAACTGTTCATACAAACATCACCACCACCCAAAGAGTCACCTGGGAGACAGCCCTCCCTACGACAGCATCACAGTGGGAAAAATCGTCAACCAGACGATGTTTCCACTTGATGGAATAAGCCTATACATTTCTGATACCCCATAATGTTGGTTTATCCAGCCCCGCTTTTAAGCTGAGGCAGGACATTAAAACTTTCTGAGCAGAAGGGGGTTCCTGAGATCAGGATTCAATTATTACAGGTTGGCAGCTGGAAATTTTGTTAGCAACTAGACCACCGTTAACACCCAATGACCTGGTCTCCCTGCAGACAATCTGGTCGGTTCCTAGAACTGTGTATGAGGGTAGATATAAAAATACAACTGCATCGCTTATTTTGAAAAGAACAAATTGACGGTTACCTTTCATTCCCCCGGAGAAGCCCCTCCAGTTGGCAAAGACCATCAGGGGCAGCCCCTCTCGGTTGAAGTCATTGATGGCCTGCGCCGTCTTAAAGGCCGAATCAGGGAACCACACCTGGCCAGCCTGCTGGATTATCTGTGGGCAATGGACAAGGACTGTTAAGCCTTGAAACACGGTAACAGAAGAGTTAGCATGAAAATATAGAAATGGATGCAGCAAGAGCTGTGATGTGGAATTATGTGGAACAAGGAACAATGGAAGTAAATGCGAACAAGGAACACAGCACCTTCGGATCTGCTCGCCCACAAAAAACTCGGGACAATCCTTCTGTCACCAACATCAACAGGAGTGTCCCCACGGGTTTAGCTAAGAGGAATGGAGATGGGATGGAAAGCCTGATACTACATCTGCTGTGAGAAGGTGAAGGAGAAGAAGAGAGAGAAAAGTACATGCAAAGGAAAAAAACCCAAAAAGATGATGCAGGGCCAGAGCTGTGAAATCAGGCAGGAGAAAAGCAAAACGTCAGAGCAGAGTGAGCATGAAACACTCTGGTCACGGCAAGAGAAGAGGGAAATGATTTTTGCTGGCCCTTGTCCCTGCATCTCAGCAAAGTCCCAAGAGAAGCTGAGGAATGTGTCTCCTGTACAAATGGCCAACGCAACTGCCCGCTCTCTCCTCCCAGCAGCTGCTGCGCATTAGCACCAAGCAATGGCTATACTTTTTGTCCCACATTTTTGGGGGAAAAAGTCCCATCAAAACAAGCGCCCTTTTCCCCACAGACATTTGCAGAGGACAAACAAGCCACCGAGCACACGTTCAACCTACCTTGGCCTCCGAGTCCAGGTTTGCAGGATCAGCGGGGATGCTGAGCTCCACAGTTCTCGTTTCTACGGCAACTACTCCTACAGGTATTCCTCCCAGCCTGGCAACAGGCGAGACAAATCAAAATTCATATTTCTACTGTTACACAACTAGACTTTTTTTTTCCAATTTGCATCAAAATACTCAAGAGAGACAAATCACGCAAACGGTGGAAGGAGCATTCTGGCCTTTTTGAAGAGTTTGGGCACACGGCTAAATTTCAGAGTGGAATTTACAGTTCTCAAAGCAAAATCTAGCACATACCTCACTAAAAATCAAACAGAATAAACCGAAGCCCAAATTTTGAACGATGTAACTACATCTCTACCAGCCTTCATCTCCTACCGTACAGATTTTGATACTGATGCTCTTGCCCATGAAAAATACGCAGACCCCAAGGCTTCCCAAGCCCTGCTTTCAAAAGCATCGTCAGCTGATGAAATACACCCAGAGGCCACATGCCTAAGCCATGCTGATGTCTCAGTCACCCGAAAGACGGGTGGAAGGTTTGGGTTTGCCCATCTATCTCCTCCTTAGCCCCTCTGCTGGGGATGCCCGCAAGGGTGAGGAGGGTGCAGGGGCAGAGGGATGGGCAGGGAGCGCAGGCACCGGGGAGGATGCTCAGCTCCGCTTTCCGCAGCATCCAACCCCGTCGTTAGACAAAAGGCATCTCGCTTGCGATGACAACCGCCTCCTCCCAGGCCGGGAGTCCCAGCAGAGCCTGCGCTCCCTCCTCAGCCACCTCCAGCGGGATGACACGCGCTGCAGGCAGAAAAAGCGACAGGGCCTATGTGCACTGGGGGGTTGAAAATATTCCCATTCACTATGATTAAGAGTCTGCCTAGAAACCCGTAATTGCAGAAGCCGTCTTAAATCGGTAACTTATAACTTCTATATTAGGGCCCATGTGACCTAATAAAGAACATCTTTATCCAAGTATTACAGTTATTTATTGAACTTGAAAACAGCTCAAAACAACTTCTGTTTTCCATTATACTTCATATAAATTTTATCAGGCTAGCACATGAAGATGCTACATCTTGTTTTATAGTGTGTCCCTGGACAAGTTGCCATAGAATAATAAAAGACAATTTACAGCCAACAGCACACATATTCCAAACATACATACAAAAGATGAGTTTTGGCAGCACTTACAGTAACAATCCCAGAAGAATACATTCATATTTGTTTTTTTCAAAATGCCACTGCTTTGGAAAGAAGTCGGTTTCATTTGTATTATATATACCTGCCTGTGAGAGTCCAAAGCAACTTGGAATTTGTCAGAAGAAAGGAACTGCAAGTGAAGCTGAGCATGGGCCTGGGCAGAGACCTTCTAGCTTTGCCAAATCATTTTGATTTCCCCCGTCCCCCGGTGTACTGCTAACCTAAAAGCCTTTAAATAATTATGGGATGTTATGAGATAAAACTTTAGAGTGTCAGGGATGGCAGATAAAAATACCAAAGTGTACCAAAAGGTCACAGGACATCTCAAGGTTATGTGCTACAATCAGGAGCGGAGTCAGCAGGTATTTTCGTTTCCTCTCAACAATGTATAAAGATCAGAAAATATTCTGAGTGGAAAGTGGTACCAGCACTCAGCCCCCTGGGACCAGCCGTGCTCAGAGACATGAAAGCCCAAGGCAGCAGAACTGAGCTGCAGCCCAGGAACCACCTCCTGGCTCTGGCTCCAGCACAGACTGATTGGTACCCAAGGAAACAGGCACGTCTCTCTGTATCACAACCCTCACTGCCATAGCCCAAAGGCAGTTCCAAACCCATTGAAGACCCTCAGAAGTCCTAAGAAAAGAGCAACAGAGGAACATTTTGCCGGAATATAGCTCCTGATGGCCATTTTAGAGCTCTCCAGAGTGGACACAACCCTCTGAGATACTGCACATGAGCTCTAGTGAATGCCACAAGCTTTGCTATCTCACCTCTGGCTCTCTCACCTTCACTAGGAGGACTCTGTAGAGCTGTGGCTTCAAAGAGTCTACAACAGAAATCTGAGCTCTCAGCGCCAAATATTCTGGCCCTCTGTGTGCTATGAACATCATGGAGATAAGAAAGAGCAGTGATTCACGGCTATGCTGGCCGGGAGCCCAGCTGGCTACCCCAGATGTGCTGTGTGTTTCTCACAGTGGTGTCTTTCCCCGACTTCCACTGATGCTCTGGTAATCAAAGACAGCATCCCTGGGGATGTCCTGGTACTACGGTTGGTCCTTCTGTCACCAGTTTGGTGCAACTAGAATCTGACGGAGTCAGACCCCAGGGATGGCCACAGGACTTCCAGAAGACTGTAAGCATTATGAGGTAATTTGGCTGTGGGTTGTTGGCACTGTGACACTGAGTGTACGGGTGGTGAAAAATCTGAAAATAAAAGATTTTTCTTTGATGCAGACTTCTGCTGGGAGCTGAGGCCCCCTGAGCACCCCTCATGCACAGGCACGACCGTATCTCATTAAGGGAACACCTGAAGCCTCCAGGATCCCATTCAGGCACTTCAGGCTTTTTTTTCTCCTCGCTCACTCATTAACAAAAAGAAGAACAGGCTGACAATTAACCAAAACCACTGACATCAATTAGGAGCTGGGAGTCTGCTGGAGGCAAGAGTATGAAGCTCTGTTTTGAGAGGAGCGCTGGTGGCAGCATGAGGAACGAGGAGTGACAAAGGATGAGCATGTGGCATTTGGACAGCTCGAGCACTCGTAGAGGAAACTCAAGGGAGATAAATGTACTCTTTCGAAATGGCTTTATTCTGAGAGGACGTAGACAATCAGCTTAGGAAACTCACAGCGCCATTTCAGAGGGGGCAAAAAACTAAAGAAACTAGAAAGGAAGCGACTGAGAGGTTTTGAGCCCAGCTGTGATTTGCATTCTGTCAAAAGGCGGGATCCCTTCTCCAGGCTTCTGCTTCCTGCCAGCCCTGAGAGTTCAGGGACCTGCAGCGCTGAGAATGCAAATATTTTCAAGGCAGGGACCCATATTTCAAGGCAACAGACTGTTTCAGAATCCTGCCCAGGTGCCACTTCACAGCAAGGTAAGGGGGAGTGACTCCCCTCGTGGGGAGGCGAGAGCCACAGCTCTGCGGAGCTACACATCTCTGCCTCATGAAAAACAGCTAAAATCAGGCGTTGCAGGTGCTGGCTTGGAAAATGCTGCGAGTTACTCCACACAAACCTCAATGTTAAGCTCTTCTCTATGCAGAGTTTATTGCAATTTGCTCTAGTTTTAGCGGAACTTTTCTTGCACGTCAAATAAGATTGCAAAAGGAGAAACCGCATAAATGCACCTTTAACTGAGCACGAGCTGCACGGAGGCCTCCCTGCACCAGGGACCCACACACCCTCTGCCAGCATTCCTACCAATCTCTCTCTTTTTGGCTTCTGTGGACGGTAAAGCTGTCACCTCCAAGCAAAAGAGGAGAAACGATCAGACCATGCTTCATTCGTGTGGTGAAGAAGTATCCTGTCCAAGCAAGGACTTATTTTTACTTACAACCATCAGCTTTCAAGGGAGGTTCTAGAAAAACGCAAAGCGTAACGAAAATTTGATTTCTACAAATGTCTAAAACGCCTCTTAGAATTTACCTTGCTCTCCCAACCACAACTGTCTGCGCCCAGGGCTGCATGATCTCCATGAACGAGCCATTGTCAAAGAAACCACTCAGCCACTGTCCTTTTTGACCTAAAGGGAAGGGAAAAAAATGGAAATATCAGAGGAGGGAGGAGGGAGGGAAGAAAGAAAAGAGAATATAAAAGGAGCAACTGAAACTTGCCTAAAATTGCCAACTGGAGAACTTGGCGTGGCCTTTTTATTTATTTATTTTTAAATAGATTATAATACAAGGGAACATTAGACAGCTGAGCATTTGTCTGCCTTCAGCCATCATGTCTTATTTCATTTGCTAGTCTGCATAAAGACAGTCATTTATCAGCAAAAGCATCATTTATTGTTAAACGATGGGGTTCGGATAGCAGAGGGACTTCGCATGCTTTTAAATAAATAACGCTGTTTTTTTCAAGACACTACAAACATTTGTCAAAAGGCTGTAAAGTCATTAAAGATGTTTTTCAAAACGCCTCTTTCCATTTTAAAACTTATCTCGCGTTTTTCTCTTGATTCTGCCTAATCTTTCCTTTAAAGAAAGAATGCTGAAGAAACTCAGGAGCTAAATGTAAAAATTGATACGTTATTTTAAAACTAGACCCCAAACCCAAGCATGTTTCACATATTCTTTTAGAAAAAGTGAAATGAAGTGCTCTGATACTGAAAACCTACTTGCTCCGTGGAAGACAGCAGGTGATGCCCCTTTCCCTAAGCAAAAATAGACTTTAAAAATCACCATCCTGGTAACTCCTTTGGTGTCAGACCTGCCCAAAGAAGGCAGCGACTTCCTAATGCTTGAGAGGAATCAAACTGTTCCCGAAGAGCACATTACCAAGATGACTCTGCAGTTCCAAGAGAAAGAAACTTTTCCTGACCCGTGCAGATAATCAGCTTCTGAGTACGAAGGTTTGATTACCCTGATCACGCTAACTATGAACTAGTATTATTTGTCCCTTATAAAGCCAGTGCAGTGTCAGATTTGGGGGCTTCCTCCTGCATCCCAAACCCCGATATATTGACAATACCCCTCCTCCCCCACACGGAACGGCAGATCTGTGCACTGACAACCCACAAACATCCCTTCTAATAAAATTCTCAGGATGACAATTACCCCTACGGGTACCAGGGTGGGAGTTTACGGTGCATTTCTCTGCTTTCCGTGGGTGTTCATTAAGAGGACACAAAAGACACTCCAAATGAGTTAGGCCTCACTGTGTCAGTCTGTGCAGCGCATGGCACCGTTCCCACTCTCCAGAGGAAGACCACGGAAGGAAGGCTTTCCAATAGTTTTAGCCTGGACCCTACTGCAGTGAACGTGACAAAGAGCGTCCATCTGGGCTGATTGCTGATGCTGGACTGGGGAGCGATGGGTACGATCTGCAGACAGCTCTTTCTGCAGTTCTCCAGCCTGTATGAGCTGTACAACCCAAAGTCAAGGTGTCGAGATACTCTTCCCCAACCAGACAATGACAGAAATCACAGCTCTCTGGGGACACCTGCTTTCCACTGGGGCTTCATGAAGCTGCGCCAAAAAAACCCTACCCCAAACCCCCCCAAAGCCCTCCCAGCTTCACCCCTTGGCACACAGCTCCCGAGGAATGCTTTAATCTGAACAAGCACCTCTGCTTCTGCAAACCCAAGTCCAAAACCAATTAAAAGTGGAGATCCAAGCAAGCTAACCTCTGCTGACTTAAACAGGATGGAGAGTGTTTTATCAAGACCAAACTTGTAATTACTGTGTTCTACATTCCTTGCCTCTGTGGCCCCACTGTAAAATGTGACCATCCATTTCAAAATTATCTCTTTATCGTGAGCCCAAAGCTGATCGTTTAGATTCTGGCCTCGTGTCGGGCGTCAGTTTGAAGAATATCACGGCAATATCTCCTCTAATAAATGGCTTTAACTTTTCACCTAGGAGATATCTGCTTTAACTTATCACAGGGAATCATCTGCTTTCCTTAACGCTTCCACTAAATTAAAATCTGAAGTCACTCGATTTGGAAGCCAGCGTTAGCTGCACTCAGACAGCTGGATGAATTACTTGAGAGATGATGAAAAAATATTATCCAAAACCAGAAAACTTAGTTTATCACAAATCTCATTTTAGCCCCCCAAACTCATTAATAACGGCAGGCGTAATGGTCACCCAGTTTGCAGCCTGTACATACACAGGCTGCACAGCCCCAAAAGCTTGCATGGGGGTTCAACAGTTTGCGGCGTTTCCAGTTTAATTATTCTCCAAGATCTGCAGAAATACTATGATTCTTTTAGTGCAAAGGCCTTTGTATATGGTCTTTCCTCTGAACCATAAAAAAAGAAAATCTATAAATGTAACCAATAATTGTAAGTGTCCTCAAGCTCTCAGAATTTACATGTGATTTTTGTATGCTACACTTAAATTGTTTAGAACTAATTACTTTATAAGCCCTGAAATATATTTGGACTGCAGACACAAAGCCTCAACAAACAGTCTTGAAACAAGGCGCATTATTGGACATCCTGGCCACCAAAGATCTACGTACTTGGATTTGGGCGTCCAGCCAGCATCCAGCGAGGGTCGTAGGGAGTCTTGGTAGGAACAAACTCTATGGGTCTGTCTATAGGATCCTTGACTTTGAGGATAGGAACGGGGCTGTACACACTCTAAGGGAAAAAGAAGAATATTGAAGGGAGTCATTCTCCTGCACGGCTTTGCACCAAACACCAGCTCTGAAGGACCTGGTCAGAGCCCTCTTTCCCCCACGCTGCGCAACTCTTCAACTGACAGGATTCCAGAGCCTCGGCAAGAGCCTGAGGAAACTCCCAAGGTGCTCCGTGCACTCTCTCAACCCCCCCTTTATCATAGAATCATAGAATGGTTTGGGTTGGAAGAAACCTTAAAGATTACTTAGTTCCAACCCCCCTACCACGGGCAGGGACACCTCCCCCTACACCAGTATGGCACAGACTGTACTTCATTTGCTCTTGAACTTCAGGCGTTGCCAGCATTAGCAAGGGGTTGCAATTTAATTTTTGAAAGGTGACCAGGCCACCTGCCTCATTCTATGCACTCTTTCCTGAAGGAAGGTGACCTGTGTGTTCTTGTTGCTGCCTTCCTGGCTGCAGAGCAGCTTACACATATACATCAACCCCTACAAATTACTGCCTCGGAGGGCAACTTTTAGAGTCTTTTCAGTAGGAGACAATCCATTCCTTACATCAAACCCTGCTGCCCAGAGTACCGAGGGGGAGAGCTGTGGAAGTACCCAAGACAGTGCCAGTCCCCACATCCCAGTTCCTCCAGCACTTTTAACACAAAAAACTTCACGCACTCCGATACCATGATGCTCAACAGCCTTCATCGTGGGCCTAAACCACTTTGCCAGGCACCACACAAAGACAGAAACAGCCCACAGGTACAGAGAAACCTCCCCTCCAAAACCCTGGGGGCAAAGCGAAGAGGTAACAGCACCTTGCAGCTGCTGGAGGGCCGGGAATTACCTTTGGCATGTAGGAAAGCCACTGCAGAATAGTGTAGACTCCTTCGAAATCGTCACACACAGTGCCGTGGGTCACTCCGTTGTTGTGCATGATCTGGATCCCGCCCAGCTGGTTGTTGGAGGTGTAAACTTCCCGACCAAGCACCTTTTGAAAGAAAAACAGGAAAATCATCAGAGGATGGGACGGGACAAGGAGGTGTGAAAAATAGTGATAAATAGAAGGCCACGCCTGCAGCAAGGCATGATCACTTCACCACAGGATGGAGCAAACCATTGACAATACACCTTCCCAAGCCCTGCGTGCAGGTAAGATCTTACGAATAGTGACCCCCAAGGGGAACGATGCAAGTGGGGAAACTGAGGCAGGAGGCAGTTACTCGACTTACCCTTCCCCAAGCAGCGACGGAGCCGATACGTGCTCAAGTCTCCTGGGGCTGACCCAAGCTCAGCTCACTAATTCAAAATCACCCTAAGACAACTGGTAGGGTGGACCCAGTTAAATCTTTAACTGGGGAAAAAACCCAACACCGTGCATAAAGATGGGTACTGCAAAGATAAAGCCCCACCAGCTCCTTAGAGAGCCTGGAAAGAATAAGACTCTGACTCCTGGGCTTCCAATTCTCCTGCACGGCTCCATCTCTAATCTCAGCCCAGGCACCGCAGCTCTTTTCTCATTCTCCTGCTGTCTCTTTCCATTTGCCCTCTCGCTGACTGATACACTGATCTCTCGGTCACTCGGCTTTCTGCTCCGCTGAGTCCATATTACTAATAACACCTCTGCCACGGCCAGTTTACCTCATGAAGGCAGGAGCACATCATTACAAAATAAACTCATAACTTTGACATTCTAGCAAATACATGCCGTTTGTTATTTTTATGGGTTGAGTCTTTCTAACAGACAGAGGGCATTACGTACCTGCTTCATTTAGATCTTAAAAAACCCCCCTCAAACACACACAAACAACCTGCCCTCCCCCACCAAACAACCAGTGCCGTTTGTTTTAAGAAGGGCCACCCCAGGAGAGGAGTAGCCCCGGGCAGCCTGGTCCTCACAGAAGGGATGCTCAGGTCTGACTTCATCTTCATCCTCATCCTGACATCCTACAATGAGTGCTCGGGACATAAATCATCTCACTCGCAGTAAAGGGGCACTCCACGTTTCTCAGGATTTGATCTTTGGGGCTGAAAGTAAGGAGGTGCTAAAGGGGTATGGAAATAGAAAAATCTGATCTGGTTATTGTAGTGGCTCAATTTGCTTCCTTCTTGCACAAGGTCAGTTAATCACAGCTGGGGTGAGGAGCCGCTGTGCCCATCTAAAGCCTTGCCTGACCGGTACGGCACAACGCTAGCATTTGCTAACTCAAATTTATTTTCCTCTGGAGGAGAAAAAGCATCTCACAAACCTCAGCATTTCACAAGCACTGGAGGATCCTCACAAAACTCCCCGTGAGACAGGTGCCAGTCACAGTTTACATACAGAAGAAACCGAGGCACAGAAATTACAGAACTAGCCCCAAAATTCAGAAGTCAATGTTAGCATTGACAGATTGATCACAGAGACGTTCCTGCGTCTCCCTTCTGAGCCCAAACACCTTCATCTTCCTCTAACAAAATCAGAGCCACAAAAAGCCATGGTAGAAACGGCAGCAGCACAGATTTAGGTTCAAGGGAAAGAAAAGCACAGGCCTCCGGATGCCAGGCCCGAGCCTAGCTAAATGCCTTCCACAGAGGAAAATAAAAATAAAGAGGATTTAAACTCCCCATCTATGAACTAATGCAAACGTATGTACATGCAAAATGGGCCTCTGCTGCTGCTTATCTAGAGACACTGTAGACAGCTCAGGTTTACCACTGCTGACAGGCAATGAAAACAGTCTAATATACCGCCTGCTCTCGCCCTTAAATCCCTTTTTGGAGATCAAGATAAATATGCAGCTCCTTTTCCCGAGTGCTCCAGACATTTCAGTGAAGTGGCAGAGCATTGTGAGGGGCTGCGCAGACGAAATCCCTCTGTAATACCCAGCCAGCACAGTATTTACTTGTCAGGGTCTGTCAGCAAAGGCAAACGCAGTCCCAGGCTGCGTTTAGAAGTTGTGCCAACCAGCGCTGGCTGCTGTCATGTGTGTGACACGTCTGTCCACACGTGTGCCCGGGGCAGCTGGAGGGACATGTAATACAGGCGCAAGCCCGGAATTAAGCCCAGTCCAAAGGCGGAACGAGCTGCTCCAGTCCCTGTGCCAAAACCCTGCAGCCGAGGAGTTAAGGATGCTGTTTGCCAGGGCCACCAGGTGCTGGTCCCCAACCTGCTTCTGCAGGGGTGCTCTTCTGTCTTCTCAGGAGCCACCAGAGATCCTACCAGCTTCTTTCCCACACAGAGCTGCAGAGGGAATTGGGTGGCAGAGGTTAAAAGGCACCGAAGGGCTAGCCAGCTTAGAGACAATGATCATTGGGCTTGAGGAAAAAATGAAGGCAATAGCTCATCCATTCAGCTCCGCTAACCACCTCATCGCTGACCTCAGAGGACTACATTTTTAAAGGCTGACAAGTAATTCAATCTCCAATTAACAATCGTAAATGGTGCAATGCATATTGCTGTATAAATGTTTCTGCAAGAAAATATCCAAGGGTGAAAGAGAACACATCGGCTGGAGAAGCGCAAACCTGATGCTTCTGCAAGTGAAGGGTTTGGATGTTCCTCAATGAGACAGGTGGGCAGCAGAGGCACGAGTGCGTTCAGAAACGTTGCCAAATCAGGTAGAGAAGCAACGCTAGAAACAAACTCGTGGGAGAAAAGGCTGCATGAGATTAAACCCTGTATCTGACACGATCAGGATCTGTCAAAAGGGTAAACTTCAACCCCCAAGAGTTTGGGTCCGGGGAGGCACAGGGAGTCCCACGGAGCAGGGGGCGAAGAAGTGACAGTAGCATTAGCCCAAGGCTTGTAAGAGGCTGTTAAACGACCAAAAACGTGCATGGAAGGGTTAAGCCTGCAAATGGGGCCCTTCCCAGCAGGAAGGCTACTGGCACTCAAGGGAACAGTCACAGATGCAGCTGCCAGAGCCAGCTGGTCCAGCAAGAGGGGTGGGAAAGCTCCAGGTTCCAGGATTTTAAAGCTGATACGCAATCCACGTACACCTGAATACTGGCAATATTTGATCTCATACTTAATCTGATGGCAACAGCCCAAAAAAAGAGCAGCCATGAACAGCAAAGCGCCAGACAGTAAGCTTCTGGCAGCAGAAAATTTGCTTTAACTTCAGTTCTTGCCACCCCATGAAAGCTCAGAAACCATGTTTCTGTCACCTGGAGTTTGCCACGGTCCCAGTCATAGGAAGCTGCTGTGGGCTACTGGCCCCATACTGAGATCCCAAAGTTGTCCCAAAGCAGGACGGACCAGGGGACTCGGGACAAAACGCTTCCTCTGTGCCCCATCTTCAACATCAGCCCGCGGTCAGAAGGCAACGCTGGTTCTAGAGCTACATGAGTTAAAGCTCAGCTCACTGACTGCAAGAACACACACTATTTTCCAGACAACGCAACCTTCGATAGCACGTTTACAAAATCCAGGGGCGTTACCATCAGCACTTGTTCCGTTTGGTCCTCCAAAAGCCACGCTCCCACCCATCACGGGAAACCGCATTTCTTTTTACTTGGGAGGATCTTCTGGGGAGTACAAAGGAGAGCAGGATTCTAGCAGCCTTTTCAGCCTTTAAAAGACCGTCCTCAACAGGTTTATAGGCATGTCATCTGCATATTAATCATTTTCTAGCACTCAGACCCGTGCTGACCAGCTGCTTTCTCTCTGCCCCTTTTCAGAAGCTGAGCTCTCGTCAGCCGAGACGTGGAGTGCGGAGCTGGTCTGGCTGCAACCTGGATTGGCTCATGTGTTGCATCAAAGATGAAAGATCTGAAAAACTGACAGCAGCGGGTTTGAATGGGAATCATTATGTAACATAAGTGCTGTTATTATTCAGAGCATATCATGTGTTTATATCAAATATAAGTGCCAGATTTTTATCCGAATAATTTCAATAATTGCAATTCCCATCCCACCATTTATATTATCTGCCAGAAACCTGAAGCAGAAAAGGCACATGTACATACTATAAATAGCCTATTTTTCATAAACAGGCAGAAATGATCGGAACGAATGTCTCATCAGAAAACACGATGTAGGGAACTTAAACCCCGACTGCTATTATGTGCAGTCAAGCCTCAACACATCTTACAGCCTTCCTTTCTGTCCCTTGGCTCTTCCCCTCACACGGAGGGTGCCACCGGAGGGTGGGCCAGCAGCAGCGTGGGACAGGAGCCCCCAGCAGCCCCGTTGTGAGCCCGTAGCCCCTTGGCGAGCGCAGACACCTCCGCTCTGCCCGGAGACGGGCTCCACTTCTTGCATTTCTAATCTCTGAACGTGTGCAGTTCCTGCACTTTTAATTTACGAGCATTCGGTGGGGGACCCTTCTGACTTGGGAACATATTGGCTCGGTCTAATGCTTGGAGATTATTAAAGTCAGAGCTATACTCCACTATCAAGTCTACAGATCTTTTATTTAGAAGATATGGTGCTCTAAATGCACAAAGAGCTCCCTGTCACCTTCACATTAAAGCCCCTAGTGCCTGGTAAATGGAATTATATAGCTGTCATCTCCTTTCCCCAAAGTTTTAAGAGTACAATGGGCTCATTTTTTCACACTCCATCCCAGCTTCAGAACTAAGAGACCTACTTTGTATTGATTTAAAGTCTCAGAAATAAATAAACCTGCTTCACCAATGTGATTCACAAGAAATTCATGATACACTATTGCATGATATATTTCAAGCTGTGGCTCCGGCTCTTTTTTCCCTTTGGTGAGTGATGGGGGAGGTGGGAGGCAGGGGGAGGTGGGGGGAAGCTGACAGCCTGATGGTTATTGGAGATGGCTCCTGACTGCAAATCCAGAAGCTGGTCTTGCTGGTGGAGCTTTTTTCTTGCTTTAATTTGGTGAGATCAAGAGGGGGAAGGGGAAAAAACAATTGCGCTTCACCTCGGAGGCAGCAGGGGAAGACGCATCCAGGTGGGCTTTCTCCACCACCTTCTGCTGAAGATCCCAAAGCACCTCACCGGTACAAAGGGAGCAGGGCTCCAGAGCTGAGCAGACACAGAAGAGGCATCCTCTCCGTTTGCAAATGGCAACATGAAACGTTATGGGGAGGAAACAGTTTTTCCATCTTGCAATATCTGATGAGGATTTTTGAAAATTTCTGGATTGCAACAGAAAATCAGATTTTGCAATCTTGAAATCTGAGCAAATATCAGACAGGGTCATGACGTTTGCTTTAGACTTCTGAAATCTTTGTTGTAGGTATTAGAAATAAAAATAATTTTTGAAAGAAAAGTTAGTTGTGGAGAAAACCCCACCAAACCTACAAACAAACAAAAAAGAACTTATAATTTGACCAAATAAATTCCAATTGAGAAATTCATCAAAACCGATACTTTCTCCTGAAGAGTTCCAGTTTCAGTGAACGGGTATTTTCAAAGGAAAAATGTCTTGTCAAAAAATTCTTGCCTAGCTCTCCTTTCACAGGGTAGGGAGACGGAGTGTTTTGCTCAAGGTCACTCCATCAGTCAGTGGTAAATCAAAAGGACTCAATATACTTTGCAAACTAAAATTACAGCCCCCTATTCTGCATGGTGCAAGCACATAAATCCCATCTGTCCCAGTTAGGGGTTCCCTAATCTAGACACCAGCCCTCTGAACAATATTAATGATTGGCTCCATGGTACTTAAAGACCTTGTTTTGGTCATTCCTGGTCACTTTCTGGACCCCAACAGATCCAGAGGCCACCCAAGGGGACAGGCTCTGGCACAGGGAGCTCTTTCACCAGGAGAGTGAAATTTTGGTCAATTTGCAGTGTGGGTTTAGGCTTCACCATGGGATAAGGGACAATTCTCCAACATCATTCTTAGAGTTTCCATTTAAGTGTCCAGAATGGCAGATATTTCCTCCACGATTCATCACAGAAAAGACCCACAGGCAGGTGACCCTGATTTCCATCCAGGGACACCCCAAGAGAGGTCAGGACCAGCGACTACGGGACATGTTTGAACATTGTCACCTTCCGTTCAGCTCTGGTGGAACGTCAGGTACCAGAGTTAACACTCCAGTCATAAGATCCTCTGCAGGATCACCAGGAATTGGGATACAATCCCCATTACATGAAACATATATAGGGTTCTAATACACAGGAGTTTCCCTGGAAGCTACGGGAAGAGATTTAGATGGGCAGAATACGGGCACTCTGCTGAACTCCTCCTCAGCGGGAATAAATACACACACAGCCCCCCCCGCCCAGGCACCAGCCACACAGATAAACTGATCAAGATCCATATTAAAAATGATAGAAGGAGGGAGGGAAAAAAAAAAGTCAACAGAAATCTATTAGACTTTCTTCCCTAAGCAAACATAAAGGGACTGATAATGCAATGCCTGGAACGTAAATTGTCTCTAATGGGAACAATACACAAATATCACCACTTAACGAAAGGCAATTAAAAATAAAATGTAGAAACGGAGGGTGGTGTTTGTTTATTTGCACTCATCTCAAGTCCGGGCATCCATCCTGCTTACATTAATGTCTTTACACAGAGCAAAGACCCTTGTGTTACCAGGATTGTCACCAACCAGACACCACCAGCAGCTGATGCCTCTCACTGGTGCTAAAATAGATTAATTCTGCCCTCTTCCTATTGCCAAATATTACTAACCTGGGACTGACTCCTACCATAGCTCTACTCTGATCTTGGTTCTCAAATCAGGCTGGCTTTGTTGGGGTGCAAGCGATGGTGACCTATGACAGGGAGCCCTCCAACAGCATTGAGGTCCCGCACTGGTTCCGAGAGAGCTGAAGAAACCATCCTCCACCCACAAAACCACCTTTCGCTCTCCCCACATCTGCCGTATCCACCCTGGGCACAGCAGAGCTGCCCCCCCTATCCCCCCCCCCATGATCCAAGAGCGGGGTAACCTTGGGGAGATCCACGAGAGGAACCCACTGACGGTTAATGCCGTTGAAGTGTCAATTCCTGTTTGACATTTCCTAGACCCTCTTTGATTAGCATTCTCCAACACCCTGCACCCATACGTATCTTCCTAATAGTCTTGCTGTGCCACTACAGAAAGATTCATATCATGCATTAATAATTATAATGCTTCTTTGAATGACAGGGATGGCACTTGCTGTTCTAACTCACATGATTGCTCTCACATGATTGCTTTGATCTAATCCCAAAACTGGAGTCATCTTGAGCAGATAGTGAGCTATCCCTGCCTTGAATTTAAAAAAAAAAAAGAGCTTTCCACATTCTGTATTTTACTGTAAAACCCCCAAACGGCATCAGTCTCACAGGGCTTTTATTTAGTTTTCCATATTGTGAAATTGAAGGGTAAATATTACCGCTTGCAGTACTGAAGACCCATCACTCACACAAGACAGACTGTGTAAGCTTCTGTTCTTCATACCAGAGCTCCTCCAGTGCGTCTCAGACCTGTCTCAGCTGCTTCTTGTGTGGGCAGAGCCCCCCCAGCAGCTCTGCCCCTTCCTCCTGAGACCCGACCTGGTGTCTCACCCTGGAATCCCAGTCCCACGGCACCCAACAAGTTCTGCAGGTTCCCTCAGCCGAGACCTGCGACCGTGGGATCGGCGCACAGAGCCCAAACGACGTCCCAGCAAGCAGGGAGGGTACGTCCGCATGTCGGGCAGAGACAATGACGAGCAACCAATATCAGAGAGCCACATGGGCTGAAATGTCTCAAAATGAACTTGTCTCACTGAGCAACGTACAGCTGGGGGTCACCACCATCCAGGTGAGCTGGTTTGAAGCTCACTCATGTGTACACAGCTCCTCTGCTGCGTGGTGCTCCCACAGTTCACAGAATCATAGAATTGTCCAGGTTGGAAAGGACCTTTTAGATCGGGTCCAACCATCAGCCTAACACTGACAAAAACCATCACTAAACCATGTCCTTCAGCACCACATCTACACATCTTCTAAACACCTCCAGGGATGGCAACTCCACCACTTCCCTGGGCAGCCTCTTCCAAGGCTTGATAACCCTCTCAGTGTAAAATTTTTTCCTAATATCCATCCTAAACCTCCCCTGGCGCAACTTGAGGCCATTTCCTCTTGTCCTATTGCCTGTTCCTTAGGAGAAGAGATGGACCTCCCCCTCTCTACCGCAATCCTGCCCCAGATCTACACCTGCAAAACCATAAACCTCGGCAGAAGCAGTCACGCCGATCTCAGCCCTGGCTTTGACAGTCAGTACAACTCAGGACTTGAATTTAAAATACAAGGATATCCTCTTCTGGCCTCGTGCAAAGGGGTTGTTAGGTTTTAAATGCAGATTGTCAAAATGATTCTCGCAGCAATTATGGTCTGTTGTATCAACAAGTCCTGGGGGACTCATCCGCAGTCACGTGATTGACACATACACGGCGCTGCCTCGACACGGTTTGGCACCCATCACGATAACGTCTTTACCAGGCACACGCCGCGTCTGCATTAACGGAAGGTCTACTCGGGAAAGGTCGTTGGACGTTTGCTGGTAGTAGGTGGAGAAGTCTCTTAGATATTTACATATTGCATTAACAAGCCAGCAAGCTTCCACTAATCAGTTCATCTCACAAACACCCCTCTGAAAGATGCTCCTCAAAAAATCTCTTCTCCCCATAAAAAATCATGGTGCCAGAAATAGTGCATTACTCATCTGGTAAATTGGTTCCTGAGCTCTTTCAGGTCTAGAATAGGTTACACAAGCAGACACCTTATTTAAACTAACACGATTTTGAAGGCAAAAACTTCCACAGAAAGAAATTCTGAGGATAGGGTTACCTACCCTGCCAACCCACCACTGCTGGCAGGTACCCTCCATCCGATGAACTCAAAACACATGGCAAATAGAAACGAACCAAGGTTTTGAGACCAAGCTGTCGGCAGGGAACTGCCTTTACACCCATTCTGATCACCAACACCAGACACAAGCGGGCAGGCAGTTGGCTACAGACTGGGAAACGAAGCCCAGAGTTCTGGTTTCGAACTATGCTTTCAACACTTCATATTTTAGTGGTTTCTGACCCTTCATCTTCAACTGCCTCTTTCCCCACATGGACATATTCTCCCAGCAGGTGGTATTTGTCAAGCACATTTGGATGTTCTTGACAAACCAGGCCAACAGCAAGGTGCCATGGGGCCCCAGGGACCAGGAGAGAGCCCGATGCATCATTCGAGCAGGCCAAGCCTGGAGAATTTGGGAAAAATCAGGCTAAACAAGGAGGGAGAGGAAACAGAACGTTCTGCTGGTTAGATTCTTCCCTTCACCTCCAGAAGTCATGACCACTTTAGTGGTCTTCACTTCAGTCCTGCTCTGAAGCATAACGTGTGGGACAGTTCTTCATCATCACCCAGAAAATGGACTGTTTGAGACACCAGGTTGAACATCCATGTAATGAACCGAGGTGTATCAAGTCAGTGGTGGCTCCTGAAAATCTCTACTAAATCTGGCTTCCTTCAGAAACAGCCCAGAACATGTATCTGTAGAGAAAATGTGATTGAAAGCCACTATTTGTTTACATTAACAACACAGGCTTAAAGACGGGATTCTTTTAAACACAAAAGACAAGGAGGAGCAAACTAATTAAAAATAAGTCAGTAACAGACTCGGGAACATCCTTGTGAGGACTGAAATGAAATGCAGTCCCGGAAGCCTGAACCATATATGCAGTGCATAAATTGGGAGCACTGGGCTCTTCAGTCTTTACTTCTATTAAGAAGAAAACCAATGGAAATTAACCTGTTAGTGCACGGCAGCAGCACGTCACCTGTTTCATGTGAAATCACACCCTGTTTCGCTTATGACGAGGAAAAGGAGCTGAGGGAGGTGGAGGAAGGTACAAGGGAGGAAAAAGGGGGAGGCAGGCAAAGTTAAAAAAATAAAAAAAATCTCTGCCTCAGCAAAAGTTTTCATTAAAATTTTAGACAAATGATCTCTGTGTCCTTCTCCCATGCTGCCTGGGGCTCCATGCTATTTCTATGCAAATAACAACCTCGTGGTTTATATCTTATTATTTCCACCGGAGCTGCGGCGACATGACCCGAGACGTGTGTGAGGTAGACAGCGAAAGAGAGAGAGGGAGAGAAAAGAGAGGGAGAGGGAGGGAGAGAGATGGAGTGGCTGCTCGCTGAAGTGTGAAAAAATATTGTCAGGAGTGAGCGGCAAGAACAAAAAAAAAATTGCAGGGATAACGTGTTTATTTCAGCCCCTCTCCCCATGTGAACCAGCACCTTTTAAAATTCATTGGGCATCAGGCGATCATGCACAATCCATCTGCTTTCACTTTATCATTTGCATTTCATGCCTCCTGGCTTTTGATGTGCTGATACTTTGATGCAGTCAGGAGACGCGCATTATCATTATTTCAATTTTCAGGGGGGTCAGCGGGCTCAGCACAGGCGCGCGCACACGCTCACAGGAGAGGAATGAAATGTCATTTCCACCTCTCCACCCCCTGCTGAAACGCAATGGGGAAGACAAAAGGGGGGACGGATGAAACGCGGCCCCGGCGCCCCCCACGCCGAGCGCTGGCCCCACCACGGAGCATCGCACCTTCTCCCCAGGTCTCTCCCTTGCCTGTGGGTCCGGGCTATAAACAAAGGGAGCTCGATCAGGAGCGGAGGGAAACCTTGTACAGCTCTTGGGCAGTCTCTTGTCACCCCTGGCAGGCAATGGGGCAAGAGAATCCTTAAACCCACCTGATACCAAGCGTCTTACAGTGCTGTGCCTCCCTCCTTACAGTGACAGGGACGCAGCGAACAGCCAGCACGTGATCAGTCAACTTCCAGCACCAAACATTAGCTACAGCTAAAAATGATACTGACCTTGAGCTCGTCGTCTAAGTTATAGGTTACAGTCTGGTTTCGGCAGCTGGACCTTTCCCTCTACACCTAAACCCTCGGGCTGGTTTTACATAACGATAATGAACAAGAGCAGCAACAAATCTGGCACGTAATGATTATCACAGCCCCCCTCGGCTCCCCCCTGCAAATTAAAAAGAATCCAGTATTTCACAGGAGAAAAAAACAACCCCAAAACCCAAACAACTTTCCAGCAAAAACCTACACTGCTCCCTGGAAGCCTAATTGTCTCCATTGCTGCAGAGACGTTTTTGTGCTGCACGTTCTCTTCTTGCAGAGAGGACATTTTGAAGAAGATGTGTATCAGACACAAGACTGTGGGTACGCTCTGTACAGCATCCCCTATGAACACAGTAATTAAAAGTCAGCAATGGAAAAAAATGTCTCAAATCTCAGACACCTAACTGGGAAAAGTTAAAGGAGCATTTGCATGCAACTCTGTTAGAAAACATTCAGCCCCAGCTCTCAGGGAAGGGAGCAGTGTCCATTTCTTTCTTTTTGTTTCAGTCATGAGCTTTCCTCAGGACCCTTCCAGCTGGGCTGGTGACCTTCTCATCCCCACGAAGCAAAGCACTGTCTTTGCTGCACAGGGCTCTGCTCCCCATCTACTCAAAGGGAACAAGAAGCAGCACGACGCACTCGCTCCACAGAGAAAAGCTACAGTAGGTTTCCACCATGAGACCCTTCTGGAGTCTAACTCACGCGAATGAAGAAGAACACATCATGTATCATGCCCCACCAGCCTCTGCTTTCCAACAAGGGAAGACTTTGCTTAACTGGCCCCTGGCTGATAGTGACCTGACTTCTAGCCAGAAGAAAATTCAAACTGCCCATCTGAATTCAAGGGCCAAGTGTTGAACAGTTCACATCGAAGAACAGGCAGACAGAGGAGAAGTCTGAAGCAGACACTGCCTCCATGGTCAGATGATGCAAACGCATCAACATTCACCAATTGCTTCACACCCTCCTTCAGGTCTCAACTGGACTGAGCTTGCCCATTTCAGGTTAGCACTGGACGTCATGTCACTACTTCAGACCCACTCCTGGGACACAATTATAGCTGGATCCACTCAAGAAGCTCTGACCAGAACTGCAGGGACTGGAAAATGAAGACCATACAAACTAGCAAGACTTCACACAACATCCAGGAGTGAGTGAGGGGATTCCCAGTCTCCCACTATTCAAGGACAAGGAAACTTATTGCTGGGTGTGGGCTTAGGTGTCTTACTGGGAAAGCTGGAGAGGATGCAATAGGTTCCTCCTTTGCCTGACCTTTAGGCAGGTAGACATTTAGTGCCTTTCCATATCCCTTTCCAACAGAGCAGGGAGGAGAGAAAAGGACACATGGGATTATTCAGCCCACTGAAATTCCTGGGATGAGATACGTCACCCTCAGAAATCACCTCCTTCTGCCTATGCCTGCTGACAGGTAGCAGGTGCTTAATTTAGACCAAATCCTTAATTTTTAAGTGCCTAAAATTTATTGAGATTAAACTAGTCCTATAAAAACAAACATTCACTCCACGGGTGGAGAGTACAGTTAAACCTGGAAAGAAGAGAGCAGAGGAGGAGGAGTGAACAGACCAGCTCTGCCATCTGGGAAACTCTGCCAGGCCCCGATCCCCAACAAATGACAGCTGGAACCAGGCAACTTACTCCACTTCAGCAAGCACTAAACTCACTCAATTTCTTTTTAAAGGATGGATCTTCAAATGCCTCTTTTCCTTCCATTGATGCAGGTGTGTGTGATGTGTGTAAGAGATCTAACTGAGGGTGCTGCATCCTAGAGTTGATAGGATCAATGCTTCATTTTCTGCAGAGCCCCCTTTATTCAGGGGAATAATTCAACGAGAGACTATTTTCCTTTTATCTCCCATTGTCAGGCAGGCGCTCCTTGAAACACAGCTTGCGATGAAGCACAACCACCCCAGGTGCTGGAGAGTGCCTGAGAACAAAGCTGCACAATGGGGAAGGGCACCGGAGCCCGCACAATCCCAACTCCCGCGTAAACAAAGCCCTCAGTGAGAGGGACAAGAGCGGAGCCGTGTCTGCTCCAGACAAGGAGCTGGAGGCTGTGATATTAGTGGGGCTTGGGGCAGCACGGGAGAAAAAACGCCTCTGGGGGGGTTAAAAAAAAAAAAGAAGAGCCACTTTAGTAGTGAAAGCTCTAAGTTTTCTTCCAGCCCAAGTTCCTCCTCCCTGCCCCCACAGCTAAGGTTTCCAGCGGGTCTGACCCCTTGAAAATCACCATCCACACACTCGTCCTCAGGCTTCAGTGCTCCCCCAGCGTTAACACAATGCCATGGATGGCTGAAAGTTCAGGGGGTTCTGGCCCACCTATTTTGAAACAACGGTCTTCCAGACACTGGAAATGGCCCTGTTTCCTCTATCCCAGTACACAGTGGGTGGGAGAAGATGCTGCCCAGTTGGTGGCCTTCTCCACTTCTGGTATTCAGTCACTGCACACAACCTATGTTAAAAGCTGCTTCTCCTTCTTCCCTTCACTCAGTTCACGCTCAAGCCCTTAAATCTGCAGTTCTGCCTCAGTCCCCTGCCAATCTCCAACTGGGACGCCTGGAATTGTGCCTCTGGCTGTCAATACGATGTTCTTGTCAAGAAAAACAGGAGCATGAAAGCCCTGCTTTCTGACCAGAGAGAAAGGAAAAAAGAAAAAAGGACTGCAAAGGCAGCTGCTGCCCGTGTCAGTTCTCCTCCTTGATCGGGAGGAGCCTCAGACGGGAGAAAGGAAAAGGGACCAAGCACAGTGACAGGGATAGCGGTGGCAGCTCCTTAAGTCTGAGGGAGAACCCACAAAAACACCAACTCTGTTCACAGAGCTCTGGAGACTGAAACGCAAAGACTTACCTTGTTGAGGGCTCCACAGCCCGTCAGGATTATATGAGAGTTCTCAACCTGGATAGTCCTCTGACCCAGCCGAACAAGGTAAGCCCCAATGCCAATCGCCCGACACGTAACCTTAAAAAAAAAAAAAAAAAAAAA